>JAJIBD010009775.1:0-39345 GCA_021461705.1 Cryptotis parvus
AAAAAAAAAAAAGGGGGACACGGTCAAAAGTGGGGTTGGGGCAGGAGTGGATGGGGCAGGTGGGAGGATGGAGGATGGAGAAGGGGCCTGAGGACCCTTGAAGAGATGCAGGCTGGGGTGGGGTCTCCTGAGGAGACGCAGGCTGGGGTGGGGTCTCCTGAGGAGGCGCAGGCTGGGGTGGGGTCTCCCTGAGGAGATGTAGGCTGGGGTGGGGTCTCCCTGAGGAGATGCAGGCTGGGGTGGGGACCCCTGAGGAGATGCAGGCTGGGGTGGGGTCTCCCTGAGGAGGCGCAGGCTGGGGTGGGGTCTCCCTGAGGAGATGTAGGCTGGGGTGGGGTCTCCCTGAGGAGATGCAGGCTGGGGTGGGGTCTCCCTGAGGAGACGCAGGCTGGGGTGGGGTCTCCTGAGGAGATGCAGGCTGGGGTGGGGTCTCCCTGAGGAGACGCAGGCTGGGGTGGGGTCTCCCTGAGGAGACGCAGGCTGGGGTGGGGTCTCCCTGAGGAGACGCAGGCTGGGGTGGGGTCTCCCTGAGGAGATGTAGGCTGGGGTGGGGTCTCCTGAGGAGATGCAGGCTGGGGTGGGGTCTCCCTGAGGAGATGCAGGCTGGGGTGGGGTCTCCTGAGGAGGCGCAGGCTGGGGTGGGGTCTCCCTGAGGAGGCGCAGGCTGGGGTGGGGTCTCCTGAGGAGATGCAGGCTGGGGTGGGGACCCTGAGGAGATGCAGGCTGGGGTGGGGTCTCCCTGAGGAGACGCAGGCTGGGGTGGGGTCTCCCTGAGGAGATGCAGGCTGGGGTGGGGTCTCCCTGAGGAGACTCAGGCTGGGGTGGGGTCCCCCTGGGGAGACTCAGGCTGGGGTGGGGTCCCCTGGAGATGCAGGCTGGAGTGGGGTCTCCCTGAGGAGGCGCAGGCTGGGGTGGGGTCCCCCTGGAGATGCAGGCTGGAGTGGGGTCTCCCTGAGATGTAGGCTAGGGAGAGGTTCCCCTGAGAAGATGTAGGCTGAGGTGGGGACCCCTGAGGAGGCAGGGCTGGAGTGGGGTCCCCCTGAGATGTACGCTGGAGTGGGGTCCCTCTCAGGAGATGTAGGCTGGGGTGGGATTCCCCTGAGGAGATACAGGGTGGGGGTGGAGTCCCCTGAGGAGGTGCGGCTGGGCTGGGGTCCCTACTGATCTTTGGGGCACAGGCTGGCAGCAGGCGGCGGAGTTACCTTTGCTAAGCGCCTTGGCAGAGAGCTGGCCCTCGGGGCGGGTCTGCAGAATGGCAGGAGGGCGCTGATGATCCTCTCCATCCGTCCTGGGGGAGGTGTTCAGCTCCTGCTGGGAGTCCTGGGGGCCCTCCCTCCCCTGGACCCCAGGCTCACCATCAGCAGGAGGTGCCTCGTGGCCTACGCTGCCGTTCGGCACTGCTGAGCAGGGGTTCACGGGTGCTGGGGAGGAAGTACTGGGTGACCCCATGGGCCAGGCCGGGGTAGGGTGGGGAGGCAGAAGGTCCGAAGGCAGTCAGGAGTGCGGGTACACCCACAGGCTACCTTGTCCCCTCGGGGTATTCCCAGGCCCCCTCACCTGCTTGGGCTGGGCCGGGATTTGGGTCGGGAGGTGGGGGCAGGGACCTTCAGGGATCCAGCAGTCTCTGTGATGAGGGCGCACCAGCTGGGGAGACAGGCCAACTCCTGAGCAGAGTCCCCAGACTGCGCGGCACCCCACCTTGTTCTGGGAAACCCCACCCACCCACCCATAGTCATCCCGCCCAGAGGGCTCCCGGCACCCTCACTTCTGCGCTCAGACACGGTCTGTGCCACCAGCTCGTAGATTTGCGCCTCTTGGTCCCAGGTGAAAATGACATAGAAGGCTTTGTGATCTGCAGGGGGGCCAGGGACGAGGGGTCACCCTGATGTGTGCCCTCCCAGGGTCTGGGACGGGCGGCAGGGGTCGGGGGGAGCTCCTCATACACGCAGGCTCCAGGCTGGGTCTCCCTCCCACCGGCCCACAGCAGCTTGCACAGTGGGGAGCCCGCACCCTGCTTTAGGGGCTGTTCTCTGCACGCTTAACAAATCCCACATTCAGGGTGTCGGCGTTCGGGGAGCCCTGTGCCCCTCCGCGGCTGCCGCGCGTGCGCAGGCCTCACCGGTGGCCACGTCGCGCGTCATGGCTGGCGTGAGCCGCAGCACTGGCCGCGGCATGGTCTTGCCGTCGGGAGTGGCCGTCAGCGCTGCGGCTGTGCGACTTGAGCAGCAGCCGCTCGTCCTGGCGCTGCAGCAGCAGCAGGAGGTCGTCCAGCAGCAGCACGTGCACCTCTGTGGGCAGTGGGGGCCGTCAGCACCCCCCCATTCCGGGCCCCCCCCAGGCCCCGACACTACACGGTGCTCACCCACGGCCTTATCCTTGGTCACCCGCCCGCGTCAGCGGGCCCTCGTGGATGAGCTTCTTCTTGGTGATGTCCAGGTTCTAAGCAAAAAGTGGTGGTTGGTGCCCTTGGCGACCGGGGGGACAGGGGATGGGGACGGGAACCCCTGGGGCAGCCGGGAGGGGCAGGGCCAGCACGTGGGCCACCTTGAACTCGCTCAGCATGGGGTCGCTGCTCTGCCTGGGTGGGACAAGTCCAGGCGTCGCTGATAGTCCTTGAGCCGCTGGTGGAGGGAAGGGAGCGTTAGGGGTCCCTGGGGGCCAGGCTGTGACGCCACCACCCACACGCAGGGCTTGCCGTGAGCCCCAGCAGGAGTGACCACCGGCTGCCTCACCAACAGGTCCTCCATGTCGCGCACAGCCTGATTGACGTGGTGCAGGATTTCCCGGCAACACTCCGCTGCCCGCTCCACCTTTTCCCGTTCTTTGGGCTCCTCTGCGGGACAAGAGGATGGAGATGAGGATGAGAGGTCCTAGCTTCAGGGAGCAGCCCCGCCCACAGGCCCCGCCCACTCAGGGCTCTGGGCCCGCCCACCTGTGTTCTGCCCGATGCTCTGCAGCAGCAGCGGGTACTTGGTGAGCCGCTGCATCTCTGTGGGGATCATGTCCTTCAGCTGCAGGCGGCGGCACCGCGGGCCGGCTCTCCGCCTCCTGAGGGGGCAGCACTGCTGTCCTGATGGGGCTGCCCAGGGCGTGGGGACCGCCACCAGCCCCTCTCCCCCAAACTAGAGGAGGTGGGCGGCTCCCTCACCTGCACAAAGGCACAGAACCTCGGCTCCTTGCGCTGTTTGGCTTTGAGCTGCTCTAAGGCAAATGACTGGCGGCTGCAGAAGCGGGAGGAGATTTTCTGGAACCAGGAGCCCTCGGTCCCATCGAACTACAGTGAGAGGCAGGCCAAGGGGCGTCTCAGGAGCCCCTGGTGGGCCAGGCAGCCTTGACAGCGGGCAGGGGAGGCTGGGGACGGGCGAAGGCCCCAGCTGGGATGGGCACCCTCACCGGGCCAGCAGCACGTCTCCAATCTCCTCGATGAGGTGGCCGCTGTCCTGTCTCCGCTTCATCAGGCGATCAAGGAACAGTGCTGCAGGAGGCAGAGGCAAGAGGGTCTGTCAGGGCCCCAAAGACGGAGAGCAGGGAGGGTGCGATGGCCGGGCCTGATCCGTGGGGGCTGCTGGGCTGCCCCCACCCCCATCTGACGCTTGCCATGTGACCCCTGTGGGAGCTCCTGGGGGTTCCCCAGGCTGGCAGGTCAGGCTGGGCGTGGGCGAGGTGGGGAGCACTCACTGTGCACTTTCGATGAGCTCATCCAGGCTGGGGAAGATGTTCTGCAGCTCCTCCAGGGGAAGAAGCCACCTTCGGCCATGGGCTGGTAGAAGAGATCGTGCAGTACCGGAGCATGCGCACGTGGGCCGCCTCTGTCACCAGCAGCTCTGCGGGCCAGGGAAGCAGGAGGCCCAGTCAGGGCCGGGCACAGAAGGCAGGCGTGGGCCCCCATAGTCAGGTGCCAGAGGGCAGCCTCCGAGGCAGCTGCGGGAGGCCACTGCCTCTCCTTGATGGCCCTGCAGCCACAGGCCTGCCTTGCCACACTCCAGGATAGGCCGGGCAGCAGGGAAGGTGGCCTGCAGCTGGAACTGGGACCACCGTGGGCAGTGCTGGCAGCACCGGCTCAACCACGAGCAGCAAAAGCCACAGCTGTGTCAGGTGCTGCCCGATCGGGGTACCTCAGTCCCACATTCCTGTGCAAGGATTACCTTGAGGCGCAGGCTGAGGCTCAGGGGCCTCAGAGGGTGCATACCTGAGCTCCAGGGACCCCGGAAGTCCCCGGAGACTAAAGGCCTGATTTTGTATGCTGTGTCTATGTGTCTGGTGAGAGACACCACTATGGTGGTGGGAGCAGTCACCAGCCACACAGCTCCTGACTTAGGTCCCTGGTAAGGAGCTGTGATGCCCACGTGGCGCTGAGTCATATCCCCACCCCCACCACCGGCCAGCACGCACCAGCCACTAGGACGGGATGGACACACAACTAGTGCGGCTTTCCATCATTCCAGAAAGTTCTATTTATTTCAGTGTTAGGACCACACCCAGGTTACTACTGGCTCTATACTCAGGGATTCTGGCAGGCCTCGGGGGACCATATGGAATGCCAGGAATCGAGCCTACATCAGTCATGTGCAAGGCAAGCATCCTCCCGCTGTACTGTCTTTCCAGTCCCATTCCAGAAAGTTCTACTGGTCAGCCCCTTATATTTTGGTCATATCTTAACAAGGGATCTGTGATCCCCCCCTCCTTTTTTTTTTTTTTTTTTTTTTGCTTTTTGGGTCACACCCAGTGATGCCTCAGGGGTTTCTCCTGGCTCTGCACTCAGGAATTACTCCTGGCGGTGCTCGGGGACCATATGGGATGCCGGGGGATTGAACCTGGGCTGGCACAGGCCGGCCGCCGTGCAAGGCAAACACCCTACCTGCTGGACTATCGCTCCGGCCTCTGTGATCCCCTTAAGGACTCACCTTCTGCCCCTAAATTTTTAGAATATAACCCTTTTCTTCTCCTTATGAAGCTGTCTGTGAATAAGCTTCTAAACAAGTTGACAAATGTTTTCTGCCTTTTTTTTTTTTTTTTTTCTTTTTGGGTCACACCCGGCGATGCTCAGGGGTTATTCCTGGCGGTGCTCAGGGAGCATATGGGATGCCACGGATTGAACCCAGGTTGGTTACGTGCAAGGCAAACACCCTACCCACTGCTATCAGTCTGGCCCCCGTTTTCTGCTTTGGTATGGGATGGTGGGGGGTGTGTCTGTAGCTAGTGGCAGAGACCCTAACTTGCTTGGTGGGCCCTGTGGGAACCGTCACAAACATACATAGCCCCTTTGCCAAAGGAATTTTTGACTTCAGAGGAAAGAATCCAGACAGGACCATACAGGGCTCTTCCTTTTGCCCATGGCAGACCAGGACTGGCTCCCGGCACCCTGCACGAGCCCTGTCAGGAGCAATCCCTAAGTGCAGAGCGGGGTAGATCCTGAACACTGCTATGTGGCCCCTCTGAACAAAACAAAGAATCCACTCAAAAGGATCCCATCCTGGGGCGGAGTGATAGTACAGCGGGGAGGGCATTGGCCTTGCATGTGGCCAACCGGGTTTGATCCCTGGCATCCCATATGGTCCCTCAAGCACCGCCAGGAGTAATTCCTGAGTGAGGAGCCAGGGAATAACCCTTGAGCATCGCTGGGTGTGACCCAAAAAAGAAAAAAAAAGTATCCCATCCTTTCTTCGATCGCCCTCCCCTCTTTTTTTTTTTTTTTTTTTTGCTTTTTTGGGTCACACCCCCCGATCCCTATGGGTACCCCCCCCCACCCAATGGCACAGGGTAGCCCCTCCCAGTCTTTGGAGGTAGGGACTCTACACAGAAACCATTTCTAGGGGCGGAGCGATAGCCCAGCGGGTAGGGGATTTGCCTTGCACATGGCCGGCCTATGCTGGCCCGGGTTCGATCCCGGCATCCCATATGGTCCCCGAGCACCGCCAGGAGTGATTCCTGAGTGCAGAGCCAGGAGTAACCCCTGAGCATTGCTGGGTGTGACCCAAAAGGCAAAAAAAAAAAAGAAACCATTTCTAGAGCATCCCAGCAACTAACGGCAATAGGCCCTGCACCCCCAAAACTGCAAATGCACCCTGACATTCTGCCCCTTGCCGTGGCGCGGAAGGGCACTCACCACTGATCACCTCCTGCCGCTTCACCTGGCTCTTGGGAAGGCTGTGCAGGGTGTCCGCAGGGACCAGCTCCCGCCAGCCGGGGGCTCCTCAGGCTCAAGGTCCTGTGCAGGCCGCCCTGGCTCCCCTCGTCCCCAGGTTCAGGGCTGTGGGACAGAGGTCCAGCTGGGGTTTGGCAGTGCAGGGAGGCACTTTCTGGCAATCAAGGCCCCATGTATTGACCAGCCCCACCCCGCCCCTCTGTGACCTGGCCCCTCCCCAGTCCTGAGACTTCACCAGCAGCCACCCCCCCCCCAGCAGCGTTCATGGAAGGGCAGGAGAGACGTACGTGGCTCGTCGGGCAGGGCCAAGTGCGGCCGTGGCAGAGCTGGGGTCCATGTCCACATCACTCGGGGACCGGCCCCCACCCCGGCCCCTTCGCCCCGAGGCTGCCCCGGGAAGGCCGGCGGCGGTCAGTCACCCGCAGGCTCTCTGAGCGCCCCAGGCGCCCCGACAGCCTGTACCCCAATGCCAACGACAGGCAGGCAGAGGCCAGGACAGGGACAGACAGGGAGAACAGGACCGGGGACAGTGAGGGGACAGACCAGGACAGGGACAGAGACAGGGAGAGACCAGGACAGGGACAGTGAGGGGACAGACCAGGACAGGGACAGTGAGGGGACAGACCAGAACAGGGACAGAGACAGGGGACAGACCAGGACAGGGACAGTGAGGGGACAGAACAGGACAGGGACAGTGTGGGGACAGACCAGGACAGGGACAGTGAGGGGGACAGACCAGGACAGGGACAGTGAGGGGACAGACCAGGACAGGGACAGTGAGGGGACAGATCAGGACAGGGACAGTGAGGGGACAGACCAGGACAGGGACAGTGAGGGGACAGACCAGGACAGGGACAGAGACAGGGAAAGACCAGGACAGGGACAGAGACAGGGAGAGACCAGGACAGGGACAGAGACAGGGAGAGACCAGGACAGGGACAGAGACAGGGGAGAGACCAGGACAGGGACAGAGACAGGGACAGACCAGGACAGGGACAGGGACAGGGAGAGACCAGGACAGGGACATGCAACAGAAAAGAGAAGAATCAGAGAGCTGTGGGATTCAGGGGTGCTGGGCAGGGAGTGACGGTGGTCAGGAGGGATATTAAAATCTGGTGAGGGAGAGGACGGGAACCCAGTAGGACCAAGGGACAGACCCTCCCTTGCCTGGGTCAGGGGCACGTCTGGGAATACTTCAATATTTAGCTCTTCGAAGGGGAGGGGGTGACACACGGGTCAGGGGAGGGCTGGAGTGAGGCTGGAAAGGGGAAAGGGTTGGGGAGGGAGGGGCTGTGGGGCGTGGGCTGAGAGGAACAGGGGAGGGCCTGGGGCAGAGGGGGCGGAGGGGAGGAGGGGGCTAGAGGACAGGGAGGGGCTGGGGAGGGGCTGGCTCTCCCTCCACCCAGGGCCCAGGCACCCACCTCTTCCACCTTCTGGGGAGAGAAGGGCACAGGGTCAGAGGTGGACCCAAAGGGCACCCCCTCACCACCCCACACCCACCAAAGGGTTCCCCAAGCTGCAGCACGTGGACAGGCAGGGGCACAGCCTGCCCCCAACTGTAAGGGGACAGGGCCCCGGGCACGGAGCAGAGTCGGTGGGGGCTGAGGGAAGGGGGCACCAGGAAGCAGGAGCCAGGCTGCGGGGAGCCGAGGGAGGGGCTGAGAAAATGATGGGCTGAGGGGGAGGCAGGAAGAGAAAGAAGAGAGGAAGGAGGGAAAAAAGGAGGAAACAGGAAAAGGAAACAGAGAGGAGAAGATGCAGGGAGAAGGGCAGGGGACAGAGCACAGGGAAGGGGAAGGCCGTGGGAGAGGGACAAGACAGTGGAAAGGGGGAAATGGAGAAAATTAAAAGGTGGAAGAGGCAGGGTGGGAAGGGAAGGAAGGGAGGGAGGGGGGGGGGAGCGAAGAGGAATGGAGAAAAAAGAAGAGATAAAAGGGGAAGAGGAAGAACAGAGAGGGGTGAGGAAGCAGCCAGGACGGGCGGGCGCACATGGCAGCAGCCCCAAGCCCTCACCCCCTGCAGCTGCCCTCCCGCCGGCCCGGCACCTCTCTGAATCGGCACCGTCCTCGGTGTTCTCCGGGGCGCGGGGGGCTCCAGGCTGGCGGGGCCCTGCAGTGACAGCTCCCGGTCTCTGCAGGGGCATCTGCACCTGCAGGAGCACAAGGCAGGTGAGGAGGCCCGGGAGGCGGAGTCACCACGCCGGCCTCAGTTTCCTCCACTGCAGGAGGTGGGGGCAGGGCCTGAAGACCCCAGTGTGAAACCAGCTCTAGGCAGCTGGGCCCCAGAGGTAGGGCGCAGCAGGAGGGAGGTGACTGCAGGCGTGTTGGGAGGGTTCTGGGAGACGCAGTTCAAGGTGCTGGGACCCTCACTAGGCTAAAGGTCAGGGCCAGTGGGAGAGCCCCCGGAAGCGTAAACTGAGGAAGTGAACAGACCCAGGGAGGAGGGTACAGGAAGGGGTGGTCTCGGGACATCTGGTCATGGGCTGCATCACCCGGGTCCTCACCTGCTTCCCGGTCTGGGCTGTCTCCAGGTGGAGGGAGCAGGAAACTCCAGGGGTGTCCTGTCCAGAGGCCCGATATTCCGGTCCCGGGAAGGTATCCCCTTTCGTTCTGTGAGGCCTGGCTTATCAGCTGCAGATGGAAAGGAAGAAAGGAAGGGAGGGAAGGAGGGAGAAAAGGGAAGGGAAGGAGGGAGGAAGGGAGGGAAGGAAGGAAGGATCAAAGAGGAGAAGGGAGGAAGGATCGAAAGGAGAAGGAAGGATCAAAAGGAGGAAGGATCGAAAGGAGAAGGATAGGAAGGAAGGAAGGAAGGAAGGAAGGAAGGAAGGAAGGAAGGAAAGGAAGGAAGGAAGGAAGGAAGGAAGGAAGGAAGGAAGGAAGGAAGGAAGGAAGGAAAGGAAGGAAGGAAGGAAGGGAAGGAAGGAAGGAAGGAAGGAAGGAAGGAAGGAAGGAAGGAAGGAAGGAAGGAAGGAATGGAAGGAAGAAGAAATTGAGTCTACTAAGGGCAAGAGCCCAAGATGCTGCAGCCTGGCCTTTTGCCCACTGCCCAGGAGAGCCCCTTGTTTTCCTTAGACCAGGAGTCCAGTCCCCAGCTCCTCCTCCCTCAGACCTAAGAGACCAGCACCCAGCCTCCTCCCTCAGACCCAGAGGTTCATTCCCCAGCCTCCTCCCTCAGACCCAGAGGTTCATCCCCCAGCCTCCTCCCTCAGACCCAGAGGTTCATCCCCCAGCCTCCTCCCTCAGACCCAGAGGTTCATCCCCCCAGCCTCCTCCCTCAGACACAGAGGTTCATCCCCCCAGCCTCCTCCCTCAGACCCAGAGGTTCATCTCCCAGCCTCCTCCCTCAGACCCAGAGGTTCATCTCCCCCAGCCTCCTCCCTCAGACCCAGAGGTTCATCCCCTGGTCCAAGAGGCCCCTTCCCCTGCTCAGGCGACTTTAGGACCTACCATCAGCATCAGCTCTGAGGTGCCGGAAATCTGGGGCAGAAAGGAGATGGGTCAGTGAGGCTGCGGGAGGGGGTGCCAGGCAGGGTGGGGGGGTCAGACGGGCTGAGCACGGGCACCTCACCCTGGGCTTCTCCCCTGTTCCAACGGGCAGCCTCCAGGAAGCTGCTCAGTCCCTTCTTGGTCTTGGTCGGCTCATCTGACCGCCGGTTCCCCATCACCTGCAGGAGGAGAGGCTGGGCTTCCTCAGGGGCTGCCACGAGAGAATCGGACCCCACAGGCAGAGGGCCACTCCCCAGGACGGTGGGGCGTGGCCCGAGGACTCAGGGCCCAGCTTGGTCCAAGCCCAGCAAAGCACCTTCCTTGCTTTTAAACCACACCTGAGGATGCTCAGGGCTGACTCCTGGCTCGGCGCTCAGGAATCACTCCTGGCAGGTTCAGGGGGCCACTTGGGGTGCTGGAGATCGCACCCTCATCAGTCATGAGCCGGGCAAGGGCCCTTCCCGCTGCACTCTGCCCCGGCCTCCAGGAAGCACCTTTTTGCGGAAGAAGTTCCTCCCTGACTTCTTGTCGCAGTTCTTGGTCCGCACCCGAGGTGGCGCATGTAGACGCTAATGGCATTGAGCACGGCGGCACTGGGTATGGGAGGTGGGTAAATGTGGGCCCCCATGTGTGCACCAGCGCACCCGCAGACCTCCCCTCCCCAGCCTACAACCACTTCCTGCTGGGGGGAAGTCAAGGGTGGGAGGGGGAGGTCCAGGAGGTTTCTACACCGACCCCGCGCCAAGGGCCTCTCCCATCCTCTCTCAGGCCATCACCTCTTCTCCTCATCTGCAGAGATGGTGTGTCTGTAAGGAGAAGACAGACAGATGTTGGTGGCATGTCTCCCTAGCCCCTGGGGGCCCATCCACTCCACTCCAGCGTCCCAGCTGCTGTCCCTTTAGAGGCTAGGACAGGGGCCAGAGCAACAGTATAGTGGGCAGAGAGTTTGCCTTGCACGCAGCCTGAACACTGCCAGGAGTTAAAACCTGAGTGCAGAGCCAGGAGTAACCGAGCGTTGCCGGGTGTGACCCCAAAAAAGGAAAAAAAAAAGTCTCTTATGTGTGGGGCCTGGGGCTCTGAGCAAGGAGGTAAGACCCGCTGGGGGTAGTCAGGAGAACCCAACTGCAGAGAGGAGCCCGCACCACGCTGCACCCCTGGCCCGGCACCCCCCACTCACTGCATCTCCTCCAGGTGGGACAGCAACCGCTCTGCCACGTGCCGCTCCCGGGCCTCGAAGGTAAGCGCGGTCGCGGCCCACCCAGGCCTCCAGCTGGCCCAGCTCCTGCTCCCAGGGCGTCATGCCCATGAGCCGTTTGGAGCGGAAGTCCTCCAGCTGCCGCCCCACAGCCGCCTGCTGGCTCTGCACCACCTCCTGTACCGACTGCCTCTGGCTGTCCTCTGAGAGGAGGTCGGGCCGGGTGCGGTCTGTGGGGGACATGCGGGCTGAAGCCCAGTGCCCTGAGGACCCCCATCCCGCGGCCCGGGTGATACCCACAGTCCCCTGCCCAGCCCCCTCTCCCTCTCCTTACCAAGCTCAAAGGCAACAGAGGGCGGGACTGGCACCCGCAGAATCTGCTCAGTAGAGAGAAAGGGGTGAAAGGAGGAGAGCCAGGGGGGCCGAGAGGGGCACCACCTCCCGCACTCAGCCCCACCAAGCCAAGGGAGTGGGGCCCTTGGGCACAGCTCTCACCGCGGTCTTCTCCAGGAAGCTGTGGTAAAAGTCGAGGAAGGCCTTCCTGGCCTCCTTGGGGCCTAGCGAGGCCAGCATGTCCGCGTGCAGGCAGCAGAGCTGGGAGAGACAGAGCATTGCCTTCCCTGACACTTTCCCCAACCACAGGCCCGATGCCACCTCCTCCATGAAGCGTGCCCTGATCTCTACCACCCCCATCCCCACCTCCCTTCCCTCAGAGCAACCCCCAGCCCCGCCCACGGCCACCACAGCAAGTTTCCGAGCTCTGTGGTTCCAGTTCCTCCCTCCTACCACCGGCAGTGGTCGCAGCTGTTCTGAGCACACATCTACCAGTCAAATGGCTGGGACTAGAGTGAACCCATTTTGCAGGTGAGAAAACAGAAGGCCACGTTTGCACAGTGAGTGAGTGCAGAGCTGGGGCTAGATTCCAGGCAGGCCTGTATCCACCATACTCCCTCAGAACCACTAAATGCACCTGAGGCTAGGGGGGGGGGGCGTGTGGAGGGCAGGTTCTGACCCGAAAGTGGCCCAGGGGCCGGAGCGATAGCACAGCAGGTAGGGGTTTGCCTTGCACGTGGCCAGCCCGGGTTCGATCCCCGGCATCCCATATGGTCCCCTAGCACTACCAGGAGTAATTCCTGAGCAAAGAGCCAGGAAGTAAGCCCCTGAGCGTCGCTGGGTGTAACTCAAAAAGAGAGAAAAAAAAGACAAAGTGGCCCATCCCAGTGTGCTGTGGGAAAATTGGGTGAAGGGGAGTCGCTGGTCAGCGCCTGATGCTGCCTGCTGTCTGCCCTGCACCGGGTGACGCTGGGACACAGCGGGAAGAGACCTGACGGGCTCCGGGGGCTGCCAGGCGGGTGCGGGACAGGGCGAGGGGTGCTGTGGACTTGCTCCCTTGCTGAGGAGCTGTGTCCACCGTCAGCTGGGTCAGTGAATCCATGCTGCCCCTCTCCCCAGAGCGAAACACCAGGAGATGCCGAGAAAGCAGTCCAGGCGCCCCAGCAGGTGAGAGGAGGGTGGCGCAGGACCCCTTACAAAGACTTGAGGTGCCCTGGGAGACACCCACCAAGTCCTGGCCCTCACCAGACCTTAACTCCCACGTCACTAAAAGCAGCCCCCCCCCCCGGCCCCAATCTCATAACCCTGCCGCGTGACCCAAAAAAAAAAAAAACCCAGAGGCCTCGCGGCCTGCCGCCTGTCGATCCCGCCCAATGTCCCCGGCATCGCCAGGTAATTCCTGAGTGCAGAGCCAGGAGGAACCCCTGAGCATCGCGGGTGTGACCCAAAACAAAAAAAAAAAGCAGACGCCCTAGTTGAGTTCTAGAAGCTTCCAGGGGGCCAAGGGAGTGAGGCCCATTTTTGGTCTCCCAAACTTTGGGAATGGGGCCATGCCTCCCGTGCGCGCTGCCTCTGGACTTTGGGGAGGTGTGCCCCATGCTACCGCCTGCCCAGCTGCACCCGTAGTGGCTCTGCTCGTCCAAACTCCTTCCCAGGTGCAGCGCCCGCAGGAGGCAGGCGGACTGTCTCCCACCCCCAACCGCATACCAGGACCCTGTGGGGGCGAGGGGGCACTTCCATTTGGACCTGGAGGTCAAGGGTGCTTATAGGGGGTGGCTGGGCCGAGGCAGTCTTGACCCTGTGTATATTCTCCAGCAGGCTTGAGACTCAGGCAGCTGCAGCCTGGGGGGGCTCGGGCTCCTGCTCTGATGTTTTTAGGTCTCTCACTATGTTTGGTTTTGTTTCTTTTTTATCCTTTTGGGCCACATCTGGCGGTGCTCCTGGCTCTACACTCAGGGATCACTCCTGGCGGTGCTGGTGGGCCACGTGCAGGGCATGTGCCCTGCCCACTGTGCTATCCAGATCGTTTTTCCCGACTACTGAGCTCCTTACCCACCCACTTAGGGCTGAGGCCCGCCCCAGGCCTGCCCCAACACCGCCCACCGGCACTGGCCCCACCCACCAGTGTGGGCCCACCCGGTCCGTAGGTAAACACACACAGGCACAGGCTTCCCGCCCTCACCAAGGGTCCGGCTCGAACTGCAGGGCCACGTGGTGCACGAGAGCCATGAGGTGGGCCGGGCGCCGCTTCACCTCCGTCCAGGCTCTGGAACTGGCTGTTGTGCTCGTCTGAGTTCTGGGGGGTGGGAACGGAAAGTGAGACTGGGCGCCCGGCTGGACCCTGTGGGGGAGGTGGGCGGAGCCCCAGGATCCGGGACCAACCCCTCCGGGGTCCCGGGCACCGCCGCACTGCACACCCCAGCCCTGTGTGTGCATGTGAGGGGGAACCCCGGCAGCAGCGCTGGGTGTGGGCCCTCAAACCCCAAAAGATGTAAGGAGAAGCCCAGGCTGTGTCTCGCTCCGGACACTTCCCGATGGGTCGGGGGCAGGCCAGCCCGGGGCAGCAGAGACGGTTGGTCACACGGGGCGTGGGAGCAAAGGCAGATCTGGGCTGTCTGGACGACCTCGGCTTGGGAGCGGGGCCGATTGGGAGAGGGAAGGGAAGGGACCTGGGCGGGTGGGGGCCCGGGGAAGCTCGGGTTGGCCCTTTCCACCCCAACTCCCCGTCTCACCCTCACGGTCTCCAGCTCATTCTCAAAATCCTCATCCTCAGCTCCAATGATGCTGACGGGCACCAAGCCAGGCCGGGGGCCCCAGGGGCCTGTGGGGGGAGGGGGAAGGAGAGGTAGCCTCAGGCCCGTGTTCCCACCCCGCAGCCCCCTGCCCCTTCGGCCTCCGCTCTGTCCACTCACCACCCCTCGGGCGCAGTCCTCTGCCTCCATGGGCGCTGCAGGGCTGGGGGAGAGGAGGGGCAGTGTTAGGGGAAGAGGCGTCCAGGGTGGTTACTCAGAGATTCCTGGCCCAGGTGTGAAGGTGAGTAAACAGCCTCCCCCCATTCCAGGCCTCCAGCTCAATGGGGCCTCTGTGTGCCACAAAGAGCCCTTCAGAGGTACCAGCAGGGCGGTACCCAAGGACAGGGAGGGGGGGCAGCTCGAGGCCCAAGCCTGGATCCACAAGCAGCCTGCATTTCCCCGGCCCTACCAGAGGAGGGAGCTGCGGGCCTTGCTAAGTTCAGAGGGCGGAGCTGGGGGTCTGGGCTTTGGGTCAGGGCAGGAGGAGCTGGGGGTCTGGGCTTCTGGGTCAGGGGCAGGAGGAGCTGGGGTCTGAACTCCTGGGTCTGAGGAGGTGTGGGGGGAGGTGCCAGGGAGAGGGAACTGCACTGCCAGGTCTGAGGGTGGACGGGGGTGGGGGGGGGCCAGGACTCAGGTCTCAGGAATTGGCAGGGTCCTGGGGAGGCCGAATCAGGAGCCGAGCAGGACGGGAAGGCTAGAGAGGACTAACAGGGCCACGGCACAGGAGTCTCCTCTGAGCTCTGACTTGGGCCGGATGTTGCCTATGAACCCACCAGCCCCACTTCCGGTGGCAGGAAGTTACAATGTCAAGTCCTCTAACCCCCAAGTTTCCACTGAAGAAAACAAACCCCCAGAACCCTACTCCTGGGCCAGAGCGATAGTCCAGCGGGCAGGGCATTTGCCTTGCACGTGGCCAACCCAGGTTCGATCCTCGGCATCCCATAGGGTCCCCTGAGCATTGCAGATCCAGGAGTAACCCCCTGAGCATTGCCGGGTGTGACCCAAAAAAGAAAAAAAGAAATAAAAGAACCCTCCTCCTTAGAGTCCCCGGCACCCCAAGGTTCTGTCCCTCAGGGACCTGGTGTCTTTGCGGCGCCCCAGACAGCTCCCCACGGTGGCCGAGTCCCTCACCCTGGCCACCCAGAGGCTCTCCGGCTCTCTGCCCGCACCTCCTCTTCTCTTTTCCTCCTCCTGGGGCCTGTCTCACCTGCTGCCCTCCCTGCCCACCCCCTGCCTCTCCCTGGTCTCCTTTCTCCTGTCCCTGGGCAGCGACTCCAGCCACTCTCCCGGACAGTCCCCTGGGCGTCTGCACTTGTCTCTGCCTTTTCCTCCCTCATCTGGTTATAACGTCACCCAGCCCGCCACCCCAGCCCGCCACCCAGCCTGTGACCGGTGTCAGGCGGGAAGGAGCCGTGGAAATAGGGGTGGGGCAGAGCACAGTGGGGGAGGAGGGCTCTCCACAGCCCAAACCACTCACAACCCAAGCAGCCCATCGCCCGGCCTGTTCCTTCTTACACGGGTTTTCCCGAGCACTGGACAGTGAGCCCTGCTGTGTACCGACGGTGCTCAGGGCTTAAACTCAGGCTGGCCGCATGCGGGGAAGCACCGTGTGCTCTCTGGCCCCAGCCATCACTGTCATTCTTTTCCGCAAGGGCTGTCTGCCCAGCCTCCAAGTCAGGGGCATTTCAGCTTTGAGGTCTGTTCCAGGCTCGCAAAAAATAAAAATTCAAACCAAGGCAGCGAAGGAGTAATGATTTATTAGGAGAGCTGAGGCCCTGCTCCAGCCGGACACCCTCCCCGGCCCAACCCCACCCTAGCTCTGCACCCCCTTGGAGATGACAATCCTCCCCAGGCCACGGCTGCAACTTCCAGGCTGGAAAATGTGGCCACCACCAGGGAGGGTCTGGACGCATCCCGGTGCAGGGTGGGAAGGCTAGAGGAGGGAGACCCCTAAAGGGCACATGCCAAACACAAGCTGGGCACCAGGCAGGCCCCGACTCCTCACTGGACCCCGGGACCCCTTTCTCCATCACCATTATCGGAAGGCAGAGTGAGGGGGCCGGAGTGATAGTACAGTGGGTAGGGAGCTTGCCTTGCACACAGCCCACCCTGGTTTGACCTCCTGTACCCACAGGGTCCCCTGAGCCCCACCAAAGGTGATCCCTGAGTGCAGAGGCATAAGTCCTGAGTACCACTGGGTGTGACCCAAAAACAAGAACAAAAATGAAGGCAGAGTGCCGAGTGGACTCTCAAGTCCACTCAACCTGTGCCCAACGCTTCCTGCCCTGGGTCTCCACCCATTCAATCCTCCCAGTGACTTGAGGGCAGCATTATTCTGACCCCCTTTTTATGGAGGAGGAAACTGAGGCAGCCAAGGACAAGTGTCAGACCGGGGAGAACGTGCTCCTTTTGGAGGGCCCTACCCCAACCGTAGCACACTCAAATACACAGCAAAGTCCTGATACATCAGGTCTCCTGGAAAACGGGGTGTGGGGGTGTGGCTGGGGATCCTGAGGTCTCGGGCAGGAGGAGGTAGGGTTTAGCTACTCCCCTGAAGCCAGGGCGTCCCTGGGAGGGGGAGGGCTGGCTGCTCGGCAGATGGGAGCGGGATGTGAGGGTCCCCCACAAAGGTTGGGGGTGAAGGTGTCCGAGGTGTCTGTAGGCAACTGAGACGGTCTGGGGTTCGGCAGAGGGAGGACCCACGTGCATCCAGCTGCGGGTCAGGCAGGCTTACAAGATCCCCAAAGGTGGGGTCCTAGAACGAAGCGGGCACAAAGTGGGTCAAGCCGTGGGCACCAGAGTCATGTGCAGGGCTCTGGGTGCGTAATTACATGGGTGACTCTGCTCTCCACCACTTCAGAAAGCTGTTTCTGGTTCTGGAGCCACACCCTGTGGCGTCCAGGGCCGATTCCTGGCTCTGCACTCAGGAATCGCTTATTGGCTGTGCTCAGAAAAACCGTATGTGGGGGGCACGGATCCAACCCAGGTTACCTGCTGTACTACCGCTCTGGCCCCACTTCTGGGAGCTTTTAAAGGACCCAAAATACAGGAGTCACGGTGAGTCTGTAGGATTCTCAGAATGTTCTAGGCCTCTGATTCCACTTGACACATAGTGGATACATCTCCAAGGACCAGATCACACGGGATCCTTCCAATTTTAGTATTATGTGCTGCCGAAGCGAGCTCCACACGGGATCCTGATTCCATTGGGAAACTGCCTACAGGGGTCCAGCGAGAATTAAAAAGGGGAGGACCAGACTTCTCCAGGGGCGTGTGGCGATCCCGGGGTCCGGGAGGTCCTCAAATTCGAGGCCATGCTCCTGTCGTGGCGAGCCCACGTCTACACGGGGGCTACGCTGGGCCCGGCAGGCACGGGAGGGTGGTCTGCAGGACCCCGCAGTCTATAAGGAACGTGGCGGGACTTCCCCCGGCTCCCATTTCTACAGGGACGTGGCTGGGTGCACAGCCAGGGATGCTGAGGCGGACGTGAAGCCCAGGTCTGACGCCCGCCGGGGGCCGCGTCCCCTCACGCTCCCTGGTCGGAGGAGAAGCCACCGCAGCCGCCACAAGCGAAGCCTCCGCGCGCCGGCTTCCCACCCCGCCACCTACCCTCCGATTCCGAATCGTCCGAACTGCCCCCAGATTCCACCAGGGAGCCCAGCTCCACTCCTTCCGTCAGCCGCTCTAGCCTGCCGGCCCGGAGCTCGAGACCGGGAGACTCGACTGCTCCCGCCGGCGCCTCTAGCGTTCCCCGGCGCCACGCTGGCCACATAGGGCCGCTCTGGCCTGTCTTGGAGGGCTAGCGTTTCCGTGTCTCGACTGCTCCCGGGCCCCCGCCCTCTGCCTCCGCCCCCCACAGCAGAGTTCTGTCCCCGCCGCTCCGGGCACATCGGCGGTTTGCCAGTCTCCAGTGACCTGAACTTTCACCCCATCTTGCCTCCCTCAATCGGGGCTCAGTTGAACTTGCAACGATCCTCATACATCAGGTCTCCCCAGCCCCCGCCAATCCCCTCTACACAAACTTTCCACTGGGACGGTAAAGCCAAGATCCTGCGTTCGGGTATTCCTGCCGCATTCCCCCGCCGGGCAGTGAGGTCTGGAAAAAGCAAATACGTCTCACCGGGCCTCAGTCTTCCCATCCGAACAATGGGGGACCTCGGATTCCAACTCAGCCCCCAATTACTGGTTTATCACGAATGGCCCAGAAACAAAGCTGCCCAAAAGGTGCTTCCGAGCCCCTCTGCAGAACCCTCCCCTAGTCTTTGTAGCTGTCATGCCCCGTCTCCACCCCCGTCCCTGTTTAGGTGGCCCTAAAAAATAAATAAAAGCTGGGGCATCCGCTGAGCGGGGCAGCACCTGCGACCTCAAACCCCAGTTCCTCCGTGGTTCTCACGCCGTGTGCGCCGGGCACGAGCCGTTAGGACTTTGGCTCCCCGCCTCAGTCTTCCCACCTGTGCGATGGGAGCGCCCCTCAGTGCTCGGCGGGGCAAAGGGACTGGGACTTGCCTTCGCCTCGCGCCCCTCGCCCGCCCGGCCCGCGGCAGGTGTGCGCTCTCCTCCCTGCGCCCTCGGACAAATGGGAAAACTGAGGCCGGGGAGCGGCGGGCGCGGGCTCGGCGGGCGCGGAGGAGGCCCCGCCAGTGCCGGCAGCGCCCCGGCGCCCTCCCTGCTCCTCCCGCTTCCCCCGGCGGCCGAGGGGCGGGGGAGGCCGGGCGGGGCCAGGGCCGTACCTGCTGTCCGCGCGGGAGGTGACCGGCGGGGCGCCCGAGGTCGGGCTCGGCGATCCCGGGCCCTGGGTCCCGGCTCCCGCTTCCTGGCTCTGGCGGGGCAGGAAGTTGGGGCGTTTTTCCGGAGGCCCCCCGCCCCGCCGCCCCTCCCCGCTTCCTGCCTGCGCCCCGAGCCCGCCCGGCACCTCCGCTTCCTTCCCCTTCTCGCCGGCCGCAGGGCCGCGCTTTCCCGGCCGCGCCCGACCCTCCCGGCTTTGTCGCCGTCTGTCTGCCCTTTGCGTCCGTCGGTCGGGCGGCCGCGCGCTGGCTCCCCGGTTTCTCGCTCCCGCCTGGGGTCTCTCCCTGCCGGGATGGGGCCTGGCTGCGGGTTCAGGGAACCTGGGCCCGCGTGGCTGCCGGGATCCGCGCTGCCCCGGGCCGATCACTGTCTCGCCTGGTGTTTCTGCCCTAGCCCCCTCGTTGGGCCCGGCCCTCGCGCACCCCAGGTGCCTCCTTTTCTCGGTCCGTTGTCGTCCTCCCCTTCCCTGCGGTCTCTGGTCTAGCCAGGCCCCTTCCTCTTGCTCGTCTCAGCCCAGTCTCCAGCTGCTGCTGGCGCGGGACGTTTCTTTCCTCTCTGTGTGCCTCTTTCTCCCGTCTCGTGTCTGGGTCTCTGACCTCAGGGCCACAAGCTCCACAGGTACGGTGGTCGCAGCACCGTCATTCCTCCGGTACCCCCCTGGTGTCCCCTCTCTGTGGTCACCACTCACCCACACCCTGCCGGTCTCCATACCGCTCCCCAACCTCTGACTTGGGATTTGGGGAAAGTGGGGATCTAGTCCATTCTAGGAGTTAACTCCCAGTGGCGCTGCGTGTGGGGAGCAAACCCTGGTGTGCAGAGCACGTGCCCCAGCCCTTTGGCAGCTGTTGCACCCCAGTAAGGGTGGAGCCCCTTCCCACCGCACTTCCCCAAGGTACTTCCTGTTTGGACAGGTGGGAGATTGCGAGGAGACTGGCTGCCAGGGTCCTGGTATGGGTGTTGGCAGGGCCTTGGAGCTGGATCCTGGGTCTGAGGGAGGAGGCTGGGGATGGACTCAGTCTGAGGGAGGAGGGACTGAGGATTGAACTTCTGGGTTTGGAGGCAGGATTGGGGCAGGAACTCAGTCTGGGAAGGAGGGACTGTGGAATGGACCCTGAGGGAGGAGGCTAGGTGGACTCAGTCTGAGAGAGGAGGAATTGGAGGCTGCATTTCTGGGTCTGATGGAGGAGAAATTGGGGTTGAACCCTGGGTCTGAGGGAGGAGGCAGGGGGATATTTGTATTGTTGTTTGGGTCATGCCCGTCGATGGTCAGGGGTTACTCCTGGCTCTGCATCAGGAATTACTTCTGGCAGTGCTCAGAGGACCATATGGAATGCCAGGTCTTGACTCTGGGTGGGCCACACGCGAGGCAGACTCACTACAGGCTGTACTATCTATCACTCAGTCCCGGGCAGGGGATGGAGGCCTGGGTCTGAGGGAGGCGGCAGAAGGGGTGGATAGGTGTGAGGGAAGACGGAGGGGGATGGACCCTGGTGTCCGGGAGGAGGGCTGCACCCAGCCAGGAGGGAGTGCGTCCTTATGAGATCCTGACTCCAGCCTGGGTCTGCAGTGAGGAAGGATTTATTATCACTAAGTGGCCGTGACAGAGCAGGGGAGGGGACACTGAGGAGACAGCTACAATCAGCTCCCCCAGAGGCAGCGATTAAGGACTCATTATGCTGGGAGGTAGTGAGAGAAGGAGTGGGAGAACAGCCTACTGGGAGGAAGGGTGGCCCAGGGGAAGAGCACTGGGCAGCTCCCGGGAAAGATCCTGAAGACATCTGCCAGGATGGGGGTTCGGGGTGTGCAGGGGCGCTTGGTGGTCGGTGGGCTCAGGGCTTCTCCAGCTGCACATCTCCGATGTCAAGGCTGCCCACGTCCTGATAGGTGGCCTGGAGGCCACGGGAGATGTCCTCGTACATGGAGCAGTCATCAAGGTTCAGGCCCTGGTGGGGAACCCAGGAAGAGGGGCCTCAGTAGCCTGGTCCTGAGGAACTGCCCCCCAGCCACACCGTGGAGAACCCCCCCAACAGAGTTCCTGCCACTCACCTCGTAGAGATTTTCATCTTCATAGTCGTCCTGGGCCTCCACGCCAAACTTCAGGTTCTGCCATCGTTTCTGTGGGGGGGCATGGGGTGAGAAAGAGACGATGTTTTCAGGTCCTCCTAGGGTGGTTTCATTGGCTGGTCTCTGGTCCAGCCAGTGTCTTCTCAGCTGTCCCCACAGTGTTCCATGAGGGCGAGGAGTGTACAGTGGGGAGGACGTTTGCCTTGCACACGGCCGACCTGGGTGGGTCCAGCATCCCGTAGAGCCCCCGAGCACTGCCAGGAGCTGTCTCTGAGCTCATAGCTGGGGGTGAGCCCTGAGCACTGCTTGATGTGGCCCAGAAACAACAGCAAAGCCCCCCACAACCAGAGTGATGATAGTCCAGCGGGTAGGATGTTTGCCTTGTGTGTGGCTGACCTGGGTTCAATCCCTGGCATTCCATATGGTCCCCTGGGCACTTTTCGGTGTGACCCAAAAAAGACAAAAAAAAAAAAAACTGTCTAGGGCTAGAGAGCGTGTACAGTGGGAAAAACTCTTGCCGGGCTGTCTGCCAACTCTGGTTTCTTTTCTTTTATATTTATTTGTTTATTTATTTATTTTTGGTTTTTGGGTCACACCCGGCGATGCTCAGGGGTTTCTCCTGGCTCTGCACTCAGGAATTACTCCTAGCGGTGCTCGGGGGACCATATGGGATGCCGGGGATCGAACCCAGGCCGACATGGGCCGGCCGCGTGCAAGGCAAACGCCCTACCCGCTGGGCTATCACTCCGCCCCCATCTTTTCTTTTTATTTAACAAGTCCACGTCGTTTTTTTTTTTTTTTTTTTCTTTTTGGGTCACACCCGGCAATGCTCAGGGGTTTCTCCTGGCTCTGCACTCAGGAATCACTCCTAGCAGTGCTCAGGGGACCATATGGGATGCCGGGATCGAACCCAGGCAGGTATGGGCTGGCTGCGTGCAAGGCAAACGCCCTACCCGCTGGGCTATCGCTCTGGCCCCCCACGTCGTTTTTTTTAAATTTATTTATTTATCTATACATCTATTTATTTGTTTGTTTGTTTATTTTGCTTTTTTGGGTCACACCCGGCGATGCTCAGGGGTTTCTCCTGGCTCTGCACTCAGGAATTACTCCTGGCAGTGCTCGGGGGACTATATGGGATGCTGGGGATCGAACCCGGGCCGGCATGGGCCCGTTGTGTGCACGCCCTACCTGCTGGACTATCACTCCGGCCCCCATGTAGTTTTTTATTTATTGTCTTTTTTGGGGTCACATCCGGAATGCTCAGGGGTTGCTCCAGGCTCTACGCTCAGGAATCACTCCTGGCGGTGCCCGGGGACCATGTGAGATGCCAGGGATTGAACCCAGGGCAGCTGTGTGCAAGGAAAATGCCCTACCCATTGTGCCATGGCTCCGGCCCCAACTCTGGTTTCATCTGGGCAATTCATAGGATCCCCCAGCACCCTGACAGGGGTCACTCCTGAGTAAAGGGTCAGGAAGTCCCATGAGCACTGCAGGGTGCACCCCCCCAAAAACCCAGATAAAAAAAACCCTTTCTTTTTTATTTATTTGTTTGTTTATTTATTTTTGCTTTTGGGTTACACCGGCCATGCTCAGGGATTACTCCTGGCTCTGCACTCAGGAATTACTCCTGGCGGTGCTCGGGGGCCATATGGAATGCCCGGATCAAACCCAGGTCAGCTGAGTGCAAGGCAAATGCCCTTCCCGCTGTGCTGTCGCTCTGGCCCCCAAATTAAACCCTTCCTTTGTGCTCAGCTCCCAAGCCCCCGCCCTCGTCCTCATGAGGTGGGTGTGGCCTTTCTCCCAGTTCTAGGGGCACCCCCTCTCCCGCCACTCACCGAAACAGGAGCAGCGTCCCGGGCACCACAGCGCAGAAGAGCAGGATGATCCCTCGGCGGTGATGATGTTGTTCTTGGTGCTTTCCCCCATGTCCAGGAAGGGTCTGGGGATCGGCTCTGCAGGGACGGCTTGTTCAGAGTCTGGGGGCTCCCGTGCCCCAGCTCGCCCCACAGCGGGGTGTGGGGGGCCCACTCACCGCGCACGCGCAAGTAGGTCCCACAGGAGTGTCGCCTCTTGTCCCCGTCTGCCACCCAGCAGTGGTACAGGCCGCTGTGGGTCTTGTCCACCTTCTGGATGATGAGCTCGCCCTTGGGCCGTGGCTCCAGACACCCGACGAGGGGCCCAGGAACCTGGAGTACTGCTTCATGTTGTTGGTTTGGAGAGTGAACAACCAGGTGATATTGGGGCGGCTGCTGCTGTTGGTGTGCCAGAGTGGACACTCCAGTCGGACCACTTCGCCCTCCATCACTGTCAGAGACGGGGGGCCTGGGTCCACCCACAGGGCCCCATAGCCTGGGCCTGCAGAGGGCAGCAGCGTCACCATGGTCACCCACAGCCCAGTGCTGCAGTCTGGGGCTGGGGTGTCCATGCCCTGTGCCCTGGATGAGGGAGATCTCCGGTTCCCCTGAGGACCACGGACCACAGAAGGGACTACTTGAGTAGGGTGAGGAGGGCTTCCCGGAGGAGGAGAGCTGCTCCTAAGATGGGCATAGAGCCCAGGGGCCCCACTCACCCCAGCAGTCTCTGTCCACCCCATGCCACTCTCTGCCCGCCCCTGGCCTTTGACTCCTTGCTTCTCTCATGCCTGGAATAGTCCCTGCCCCACACTTGAACAAAAGTGCCCATTCAAGTGCCCCTTGTAGAGCCAGTTCAGGCACCACCTTCTGGAGGCCCTCCTGGCATGCATCCTGTCATGGGCATAGAAACGACCCCCCCATCCCCCATGTTGGTTCTGCTATTATCCCATTTTATAGGCAGGATAATAGAGGCCCGGAAAGGGCAGCTCTGTTGCCCAGCATCTGCAGGGCCTCAGGAATGGCTGGGGGTTCCCACTGCGGCCGCCTGGGTGACTTTTCCTGACATCTTTGATCCTGTCACTGGGCTCAGCAGCTCCTTCCTCTGTCCCTCTCATGCACCCACTTGGGGGTTGGAGGGTTGGAGTTATAGCATAGCGGGTAGGGCGTTTGCCTTGCATGCAGCCAATCTGGGCTCGATTCCTGGCATCCCATGTATCTCCCCTGAGCACCGCCAGGAGTAATTCCTGAGTGCAGAGCCACAAGTAACCCTGGAGCATTGCCAGGTATGACCCAAACCCCTGGTTCAAACCCCTGCAACCACATAAGGTCAGCAAGGCCAGGGGTCGCTCCTGAGCACTCCATTGCCAAAGCACAGGGCAGTGGCTGATGGAATGTGTAGTGCTTGCTCTTGGGGTTCTGAGTCTGCTGCTGAACCTCCCCACATGGCAGAGAAATCACCCTTGCAATGGGATGTCGAGGTTCAGCAGGAAGATGACGCGGGCCTGAATTCCTGTCCCTGGCACAGGTGAGGACCATATGGGCCTCTGAAATTGCCCTGTGTGGCCTGATTAGCCTCAGCATCACTGGGCCCAAGAATTGAACCCAAGGCCCCACTGCTGGGCTGAATCTCACCAAGATGGCCCGTGCCCAAGCCTCAAGTCCCCCAGCACCATGGAGGGAGCCCTGTGCCATGCCTGGAGTAACCCCTGAGTACAGCTGCTGGCATAGCCCAAACCACTTCCTAAATAATAAATCCAGGGGCTGGATCAATAGTCCAGCGAGTAGGGCGTTTGCTTTTGCATGCAGCCGACCCAGGTTCGATCCCTGGCATCCCATATGGTGCCCTGAGCACCACCAGGAGTAACCCCTAAGCATTGCTGGGTGTGACCCAAAAAAGAAAAAACAAAAAAACCTGGGGGTTGGAATTGGAATTGATTTTAGTGGTTGGGCTGGGCTAGGGGTTAGGGAAGGGCCTAGGAAGGTGAGCAGGGACCCCCAACTCTCAGCACCATCCCCAAGAGGAAGGGAGGCACAGGCAAACGGAGGGACAGAGAGAACAACCTCAGGGAGTGGGAGGCTCCTCTGCTCTCCATGTAGTCTCGGGGCCTCTGTCCCTGCATTCACACCAGACAAGGGGTCAGCTGGTCGAGGGGTGTCACTCCCTGTGCTAGGTAGGTCTGGGACATTCAAGCAGAGGAGAAAGTCCCTGCACCCCAAAGCTACCTCTTACTCCTAAGTCCCTTCCGTCCCCAGCTCTGGAACCTGCCTCAAGGGTGACCTGAGTTCCTTATTTTGAACCTGTGGGGGTGATGGCTGGGGGAGTCTGGCCCCTGCCCTCCTTCTACCCCCAGAACCCTCTCCAGTCTCACAGACATTTCTCCAGACCGTCTCCCTCCTGGAGGCTCATCGCAACCCTCTCAGAGCCCTTCTCTCGGCCTGGGCCCTGGCCCCAGGCCTACGGTCTCCCAACACTGCCTTCCCTCACCCCCACTGCCAGCCTTCTGGCTACATACCCAGGTGAGCAGCAGCAAAGATCAAGAGGAGGAAGATGGTGGCAGAAGAGACATGGAGAAGCCCAGGACCCCCTGACATCTTCTCCCAGTGAGTCGGTCAGTTTAGATCGCAGCAGTCCTGGGGTACCAGAATCCGCCTCACTGGTCCCCAAACCCCGCCCCACTTCCTGCCCGGCCCAGCCGGAGATGGGCTCTGCTGGTCCCTCAACAGGGCCTGAGGGAAACCGCAGCACCTGCAAGGCCATAATTCCCCAGGGAGGGCTGGGGTACAGGGGCCCCACTTAGAGCTGACTAGCCTGGAAACCCCAGGCAGATAGCTGGGATTTGGGCTGCTAGACACAGGGGCCTTGGGTAAAGTAGTCCCCCCTTTCTGATTTTCTGAGTCCTCACCTCTGGGAGTTCGAAAATGGGGATATTGAGGGTCGGGACATTCTGGAGGTAGGTGCTCAGGGGACCTTTTTTTTTTTTTTTTTTTTTGTTCGTTTTGTTTTTACTTTTTTTGGGTTACACCCATCTATACTCAAGTTCACACCCATTGATACTCCTGGCTATGCTCTGGGACCATATGGAATGTAGAGGATCAAACCCGGGTCGGCCTTGTACAAGGCAAATGCCCTACACGCTGTACTATCACTCTGGCCCCTGGGACTGGTTTCTTTCTTTTTTTTTTTTTTTTTTTTTTTTGCTTTTTGGGTCACACCCGGCAATGCTCAGGGGTTACTCCTGGCTCTGCACTCAGGAATCACTCCTGCACTCCTGGCGGTGCTGGGGACCATATGGGACGCCGGGGATCGAACCCGGGCCGGCACAGGCCGGCCGCGTGCAAGGCAAACGCCCTACCCGCTGGGCTATCGCTCCGGCCCGGGACTGGTTTCTTTTTTGGGTCAGCCCAGCAATGCTCAGGGGTTATTCCTGGCTCTGCGCTCAGGAATTACTCCTGGCACTGTGTGGGGACCATATGGGATGCCAGGGATCGAACCAGGTCAGCCGGGGGACTGGTTTCTTGCAAAGTGTTGTGGGGCCGGGGTCAATCCCACTGTGAAATGAGGCGCTTCTCAGCATCACCCCCTTCCTCTTGTTGTGGCTGTTGGGGTGTGGCACGCATGCTTGGTTGTGGTGTTGGCACAATTCAGTTTGGTGCGCACATGTGTTATTGGTGGGGGCCACAGCTGATGAAGCTCAGGGGTTATTCTTTCACTCAGGAATTACTCCTGATGGTGCTCAGAGGACCGTGTACGATGCTGTGGCTCAGATTCAGGCCTGTCACCCAGAAGGCAGGTGCCTTAGCCGCTGTACCATCGCTCAGGTCGTGTCTTTTTAGAGGCGGTGCTTGCTCACGTCTGGGCATGGGCGGAAATTGTTTGGGGCACTGGGGATCACATCCACCGGAGCTGCCATGTCAGCCTGGGTGTACACTGGGTGTACAGAGTGCTGGCAGGATCCTGCTGGCGGCCTCAGGCTTGCGAGGCAAAGTGGGAATGAGGCATCTCCTAGTCTAGCTTCAGCTTGTTTGGGGTTGGCGGGTCCCTGGTGCTGCTTATGGTAGGATATGTGGTGCCAGGACTCAAGCCAGGGTTTGACCACACACAAGGCAATGGCTTACCTCCTCTACACTCTTTGGTGCTACATTTGGGGCCAACAACACCTGAGAGTGCTCAGGGAACACTCCTGGCAGGGCTCTGGGAAGCCAACGTGGTTTGGGGATTGACCCAGGGTCAGCAGCATGCAAGGAAACACCTTACCCCTGCAGTGTCTCCAGCCCTGTTTTTTGTGTTCAGAGATTGAATCTGGGGGGCTTCTACCTATAAGACATACTGATAATGTATATGACATACTGATTCATAGCCCAGTCCCCACCATGGATTTATTATTATTATTTTTTGCTTTTATGGGTCACACCCAGCAATGCTCAGGGGGTTACTCCTGGCAGTGCTCAGGGGACCATATGGGATGCCAGGGATCGAACCTGGGTCGGCTGCATGCAAAGCAAACGCCCTACTCGCTGGGCTATTGATCCAGCCCCTGGATTTATTATTTAGGAAGTGGTTTGGGCTATGCCAGCAGCTGTACTCAGGGGTTACTCCAGGCATGGCACAGGGCTCCCTCCATGGTGCTGGGGGACTTGAGGCTTGGGCACAGGCCATCTTGGTGATATTCAGCCCAGCAGTGGGGCCTTGGGTTCAATTCTTGGGCCCAGTGATGCTGAGGCTAATCAGGCCACACAGGGCAATTTCAGAAGCCCATATGGTCCTCACCTGTGCCAGGGACAGGAATTCAGGCCCGCGTCATCTTCCTGCTGAACCTCAACATCCCATTGCAAGGGTGATTTCTCTGCCATGTGGGGAGGTTCAGCAGCAGACTCAGAACCCCAAGAGCAAGCACTACGCATTCCATCGACCACTGCCCTGTGCTTTTGGCAATGGAGTGCTCAGGAGTGACCCCTGGCCTTGCTGACCTTATGTGGTTGCAGGGGTTTGAACCAGGGGTTTGGGTCACACCTGGCAATGCTCGGGGTTACTTGTGGCTCTGCACTCAGGAATTACTCCTGGCGGTGCTCAGGGGAGATACATGGGATGCCAGGAATCGAGCCCAGATTGGCTGCATGCAAGGCAAACGCCCTACCGGCTGGGCTATCGCTCCCGGCCCCCTGCTTTTTACTTCTGCTAGTGGAGCTATCACGCCTCACTCAAGAGAAGGAATCCGGAGTTCTGACCTCTGTTGCCGTTCCAGAGTCAGGGACGCAGTCTTGTTTGCCAAGGCATTGCGAATCAGATGGGCTGGACATGTAATGAGATTTGGAAATGACCGCTGGACTAGAGCCATTACCGACTGGATCCCACAGGACGTCAAAAGATCACATGGCCGCCCACCTACAAGATGGTCAGACTTCTTCATCAAGACCCTGAACAAATGGTTTGAGACTCTTCATATTCCTGAAGCAAGCAGATGCCATTGGGCTACAATGGCACGTGATAGGGTCAAATGGAAGTTACTGGCACCCACTCGAGGAAATTAAGAATGGGATGTCAAGTGATACTAAGTGGTGCCGTTCCTGCCTCACCACCTCCATGCAAGAAAACTGAAGTGAGGCTCAGGCGAGCACACTACTGCCCAGGAAGACAAGAAATTTCCATAAGTCAAACTGAGGTCCACTATGCCAGAGCTTGAGTGGAAATCTCACAGGACTCTTTCAGTCCTTGATGGTGTGCCACTAAGACCCAGAGCTGGCCTGAGGCTTTCAGCAGGGACACGTTGAGAAGGTGCACTGGTGGAGATGGGCGCTAGAACATGCACGACTGAACCCCAACCATGAAGAGCTTTGTATGTAATGGTCCATCAATCACAAGGCAATTCAATGTAAAGGAAAAAAAAAACACTAGATGCAGTTGCAGGCCCCATGCGCAAGGTCAGCCCGCTCACTGCACCCAGGTCACCCAACACCAGGGTCAGGCTCCACCCAGACCTACTGACTCGTGCTTCCTCTCCCCTCACTGGCACAGCTTGTTCAAGTCCTAGGTAGGACTCTCCTGTAGCAGAGGCGGCTGCCATCCCCTCATCCTTCTGAGCCACTCCATGGCCCTCGATTGCCCCCTAGCGGCAGGCAAGGGATTGTGGGGTCACCTGCAGCTGAGCCTCGCTGAATGAAGCCCGTTACATTTCCTTTATCCTCTATCAATGCGCGAGTGGGACCCGGCAAGTTGCCCCAGAGCTGTTCCATCTACTGTGACTTCCTTCAGAGGCAAAGCAATCTGGATGCTCACTTGGAAAGTGCCTGGCAGTACCCACATCCACTGTGTCCTGGTACTCCAGAACCACCTGTACCTCTTGGCCATGTGCTGCCCCCAGGACCTCAAGCTGAAGCCGTTAAGGTCTGCACACCCTAACAACCCCCATGCACACAAGTAGTCCAGGTCCCCTTCCATTTCACAGCAGAGGGGCCAGCTGGTAGGGCATTTGCCTTGCAAGTCAACTAAGGCACAACCCCCAAATCCAATATTGTCCCTCAGCACTTCCAGGAGTAACCTGAGTAATCCTGGATGTGAACCTCCCCCCCATAAAAACCATACAGAAAGCCACTTTTTTTTTTTTTTGCTTTTTTGGGTCACAACCGGCGATGCTCAGGAATTACTCCTGGCAGTGTTCGGGGACCATATGGGATGCCGGGGATTGAACCTGGGCGGCTCAGGCCGGCCACGCGTGCCAAAGCAAACGCCCTACCTGCTGGCGGTAGGGCGATTATTGCTCCGGCCCAAGCCACTTTTTTTTTCTTTTTCGGTCACACCTGGCGATGCTCAGGAATCACTCCTGGTGGTGCTCGGGGAACCATATGGGATACTGGGGATTGAACCTGGGTTAGCCACGTGCAAGGCAAATGCTCAACCCTGCCCGGGCCCAGTGCTCAATGAGACCACTGTCCAGTTCCACCTGCCCTGGCCTTCCAGGGGGTGAGCATACACCCAGGGTTCTCTCCGCCATTCTGGCTGTGCCAATGTCCTTTTATCCTTGGCTTTGGGGGCCCACCCCACCCTCCCCTTCAAGGGCCGGCAGTGCAGCACCTAGGAGAGCAAGTCACGAGGCCAGACCAGGGTACGAATGAGACGCTTTATTAACCAGCAGCAGCTCTAATGCTTCTTGTTGGCAGCGGCCACCTGTGGGGGAGGAGTGGAATGGGGGACTTATAGCGAGCCTGCCCACCTCACAGCCACCCAAGCTTCCCCAGAGGCCCCCTCTGTCCTGCAGCCTTACCTGTCCGGCGATTCTATCCAGGTCTCTTTGTCCCTGAGGTGTCAGCTTACGGCCCCTATGGGGAGCACAACCCATGAGGGCAAAGGAAGTTCAGACCCGCACCACCACCCACTCAAGTGCCACAGGGTTCCAGCCTGCCACATTCTATCGAGCTGGGGGCAGGGTGGGGAGCCTCCCTGGGAGTTGACAGGGTGTCGCTTGTGCAAGCATTAGATCAAAAGCCCCGAAAAATCAATTGGGAAAAGTTAACGAGCAGGCTAATGAAAGCGGACAGTTGCTAAATTACCTTCTCGGAGCCGGGGTAGTCAGCCAGAGCCAGGAATCCCCCTTACCCATCTTGGTCCTTCTCCACCATCTTCAGCCCCTCTAGAGCCTGCAGGACACGTCGGCGCCACGCTCTTGGAGCCTCTGCTGAAGTGGCTGGGCATGACGCCGTTCCTCTGCCGCCCCCCCCCGTAGATCTTGGTCATGGAGCCAACCCCTGCGCCGCCCCTAAGTACAGGTGCCGCGCTGTGGAAGCTGGGGGGGGGGGTGGACACTTGAGAAACTGACCACGCAATTCCATCTCCCCAACAAAGCGGAGAACATCCCAGTACCAGAGGCTGATGACATTGTTCTAATAACACCAAACATTAGCCAAGCGGCAAAAATGCTGGCTGACTTCGACCGAGAATGTGGAAAGATAGGTCTACAGCTGAATCTAAAGAAAACAATGTTCAAGAAGAATGAACTAGTTCCAGAGGCCCCATTCACTCTCAATGGAACAAACATCTCTGAATGTAGCAGTTATGTGCACCTAGGTCGAGAAGTCAACATGATGAACGACCTAAAACCTGAGCTGTGCAGGAGGAAGAGAGCAGCATGGAATGCCTTCAAAGGCATTGAAGAAATAGCTAAAAGGACAAAGAACCTCCGGCTCCGGGCACATCTCTTTGACTCCACCGTTCTTCCTGCATTAACATACATCTCAGAGACCTGGGCCCTACGAAAGCAGGATGAGAATGCTATTCGGGTCTCCCAGAGAGGAATCGAAAGAGCTATGCTTAGAGTATCACGCCTCACTCAAGTGAGAGAAGGAATCGGAGTTCTGACCTCCGTCGCTATTCCAGAATCAGGGACGCTGTCTCGTTTGCCAAGGCATCGAAAATCAGATGGGCTGGACATGTTATGCGATTTGGGAGACAACCGCTGGACTAGAGCTGTTACCGACTGGATCCCACGGGATGTCAAAAGATCACGTGGCCACCCACCAACAAGATGGCCAGACTTCCTTGTAAAGACCCTGAAAGAACGGTTTGAGGCTCTTCATATTCCTGAATCAACCAGATGCCATTGGGCTACATTGGCACGTGATAGGGTCCAATGGAAATGTTACTGGCGCCCGCTCGAGCAAATCGATGAATAATGGGATTCAAGTGAAGTGATTCAAGTGGTTTGGGGCACACCACTCGATGTATGAAGCCTTGGCTCATGCCTGAGCACCCAAACAAAACCCAACAAAGCCCTGTAAATACCACCCCTCGCTCCATGTCCTGCTTCCAGGCACCCACCCACCCTTTCCTGTTTAGGTTTCTCATCAGGGAACCCCCTCCTTGAAGACAGTTCAAGGGCCTACAATTCCCATGTCCTTTCTGCATCCCGACCTGGCTGTACTCCCGGGGGTGAGAAGAACCTGTGTAGAGCCAAGGTTCCCAATGTGTGAGAGTGGTGCAAGCCAGACACCTTGTATGTGAAAAAGCCCAGAAATGTGTTCCTGTCAAGCCCGCCCCAAAAAAAGGCGAACCTGGGGCCGGAGCGATAGCCCAGCGGGTAGGGCGTTTGCCTTGCATGCTGCCGGCCTGTGCCGGCCTGGGTTCGATCCCCGGCATCCCATATGGTCCCCCGAGTAACCCCTGAGCATCGCCGGGTGTGACCAAAAAAAAAAAAAAAAAAAAAAAAAAAAAGGCGAACCTTTGAGTTTACACACTTTTTTTTTGCTTTTTAGGTCACACTAGCAACACTCAGGGTATACCTAGTGTTGTTCGGGAAGACAATATAGGATAGAACCCACAGGCCAGAGCAATAGCCCAGTGGGTAGGGCGTTTGCCTTGCACGCGGTCGATCCTCGGCATCCCATATGGTCCCCGAGCACCGCTAGGGAGTAATTCCTGAGTGCAGAGCCAGGAGAAACCCCTGAGCATCGCCGGGTGTGACCCAAAAAAAGCAAAAACAAACAAAAAAAAAACAAAACAGGTTGGCTGTGTGCAAGGCAAATGTCCAACCGACTGTACTATCATTCTGGCCCTATTTATGCTTTTGGGGGAGGTCATACCTGGCAATGCTTAGGGGACCATATGGGATACCATGGATTGAACCCAGGCAAATGTCCAACCCGCTGTATTATTGCTCTGGCCCCTGACCACCCCCCTTTTAGACAGCAAAATTCCCTGACACCTCTCCTTTCTCAAGGCCTGCGAGCTAGTTAAGGTGCTTCCCTGTGCGGAGCTGACCAGCAGCACATGTGGCTCGTGGTCCCCAGAGCACCACCCGGTGTCCCCCAAAGAAGCTCCCCTCTTGGGGCCGGAGCGATAGCCCAGCGGGTAGGGCGTTTGCCTTGCACGTGGCCGGCCTGTGCCGGCCTGGGTTCGATCCCCGGCATCCCATATTGTCCCCCGAGCACCGCCAGGAGTAATTCCTGAGTGCAGAGCCAGGAGAAACCCCTGAGCATTGCCGGGTGTGACCCAAAATGGGGAAAAAAAAAAAAAAAAAGCTCCCTCTGGACTGTCACTATGAGGTTTAGGGCCCAGCCCTCAGCAAAACGGAAAAAGACAAGCCAGGTGCCCCAGGACCACTCACTCCCCACCTCCTGGCATCGCCCGACTGCGTGGGTTGCTCCCTCACGGAATCCCGTGGCTTCCTAGCATCAATAACTGGTGTTCCCTTCAAGGAGCCCCAAACCAATCCCCTAACTCCATGAAGGGGAGGACCCTCCCCATGCAGCTGTTATTTGACCCTTTGACCTTGCTCCCCTCCAGCTTACTCTACTCGTCTCCACTAGCACAAGGGGGACCTGGCCACTCTAGATGGGCTCATAACCCAGGCCTGGTCAGAGGCTTTCCCCAATGTGGGAAGACACTGGGTCCCACCTGCCGCTCCCGCAGACCCTGACCCTAATGCTCTGGCTTAGTCACTCTTGGCTCTCTGCCTGCTCAGGGTGGCGGGCTGGCTGTGAAGGGCACCTGCTGGGCTTCCTCTGCAGCCAGGACCCAGAGACCCACGAACGGTGGAGCTCTGCGGCTAATGGCTTCAGCCGCAGCACTGCCACTGTAGGGCAACAGCAAACCCGGGCAGACTCACGACACCCAGAAATATCAGGGTCAAGAAAGCATGCAGATCTTGGCAGCCGACCCGGGTTCAATCCCCGGCATCCTATATGGTACCCCACACAGTGCAAGGAGTGATTCCTGAGCGCAGAGCCAGTTGTATCCCCTGAGAATCGCTGGGTGTATGACCCAAAAAAAGCAAATAAACAGCATGCAGATCAGGCCCCTCACGTGCCCACGAGCCATGAACCCCGGGTTGAGATCCAGTCATCACTGGCTCCTAACCCAGAATGTGGGCACAAAATACAGTCTAGGTGGGAACCCACAGAGGTTGGGAGGTTTTGTTAGACTCCAAGCAGCCCCGCTTTCCTTTGAAGCACAAACAAGAGCAGGCTAGCAGGGCACTCACACCACGAGCCTAACTGCCCCTGTGATAGATAACATGGCAGGTGCCAGTGACCCGTCAGACGAGGAAATGCTGGGCAGACTTTCTGCTCAACTCGGCCTCCCTGCCTGAAGCCAGGACAGACCCTCGACTCCCTAAAAATATTAAATTAGGCCACGAGGCTGGCAGAGTGGTCCTAAGGAGCAACTTCTGGGAAGCTGCGACTTTCAGTATTTAGAGTAATATAAATTACCGAGCAAGATGCTTAACAGGGAAGAGAGCAGCAAGGGGTGGAACACAGCATTTATCAACACCCCCCCCCCCCCCCACCGCAAAGGCGGAAAAACAGCTGGCCCGTGGCCTCTGCTTGCACCACTGTGGACAACAGGCCGAGGAACACTGCTTTTGAGTGAAGAGCCATTGCTGGGTGTAGCCCCCAAACAGACGGCATGACCTGCATTCAGCTCAGATCCTCACACCAGTCCTATATGGTTTGCCTTCAAACCTTAAGCTCCATTTCAGGTATGGGAGAGATGAAGAAAGCAGAGAGAAAAAAAACCACTGCCGGCAAAACAGAAACAAGCCCTCACGACGTCCTCCAACGAGCAAAGACACAGGTAAGCAAGTCAGCGATGATCACAGAAGCCACAGCAGGACAGAGACCAAGGGCCATTTTCCCACCTCGCACGTGGGCAGAGATCACGAGTATAGTCCCAGGGGTCACCCCGCTGTCCACCCCCAAGTCCTCACCAGCTCGCGTGTAGAACCAGTTCTCATCGTAGGGCGCAAGCTCCTTATGTTTGGCCAGCTTGACGGTGTCGACCCATTCAGGGACCTTCAGCTTCCCGGACCTGTGAGAAGGGGACAGTGAGGGCGGCGCCCCCAAAGCTTCCTCCTTCCACGGTACCTACCCAGGGACCAGCTGCAGGATAGCAGTGCCCGGATCTTCCCCGGCACCAGGCGGGCCTCACCCAGCAGGGCCCAGCCCGCGCCGCCCTCCCTGCGGGAGAGGGGACAGCGCAAGCCCGACGGGCCACGCTAGGAGGCCCGTGCACGACGGAGCCCGGTCCCCGCACTCACTTTTTGAGAAAAGCTGCCAGAGCTCTGACGAACTCCTGCTGGTTCACGTCTTTTACAGTAACTCCAGGCATCTGCGGGCGAGACCGAACACGTGAACGCGCGGCCGGGGGCTCAGCCCGGCGCCGCACGCCCGTTGCTTCCAAGACCCCGCCACAACCCCCGCGGCACGGGCGCCAGAGCTGCCGGGGGCCATGATCTCCACGGGGCCGCAAGTCTGCGGAGACCCTACTAGCCCCCGCAAGTCGCTGCCGGGGAGGCCTCGCCGCCCTCGCCATTGCCCACCAGGCCTAGTCTCGGTCCCCGGAGCGCGCTGACCGGGCATGTCCGGGCCTGTCGCTCGCACGTGGCCGCCGTTACAGGGGCGGGGCGGCCTCGAGCAGCCGCCCGGGGCCTGGACACGTGGTGCGGGCTGGGGAACCGGATCCCGACACCCCGCGCCGAGCTCGAACCGGAGCGCCCATCTCACCGTGCGGCCTCCGCGCTGCCAGCCAGGGGAAAGGGAGCAACGGGGTTTCCCGGGCGCACAAGTCGGGTGCCGGGTCTCGCGAGATTTCTGAGAGATCGCGAGAGCCGGCTTGAAAATGGAAGCTCCGCCTCTCTGAGGGCGAACGTGGCTTCGTGTCCGCCGAAGTAGGCGGGGACGTGAGAGGGTGGGAAAGCAAAGGGAAAAAATCGAGGTGGGGAGGGCAACACTGTTTTCCCCCTCGCTCTTCCTTTCCGCAGCCTTTCCCGAGAAACTCGGTACTGAGTTGTGGCGGACCCGGCTTCGTTTTCCTCAGAGTGGCGAGAAGGAACAGTGGCTGGAGGTGGCGGAAGAGAAAACTGATGGCGGAAGTTGGGCGTGCAGAAATGAGACTTCGTCATTGTAAACGCCCTGATCGGGACAACTCAAACCCCTTTCCGGAGGCGGGACATTTTCTCAGCTTGGACGTTTGGCTAGTAAGGGGCGGAACTGCAACGGCGAATCTCATGGAAACGCTGGGATGAAATGTGGCTCCCGCTTTCCCGTATTTGACAGCCAGTGATCGCGAGAACAGAATAAGCCGGAAGCCCCGCCCTTTAAAGGGCGGAAATTGCTTCACCAGTGCCTTGGAGAGTGCAACGATAATGAGGCCGGGAAGGAAGGGAGGAGATAAGGGACGGCACAAAAGGGAGGAGGCGGTACCGTCGCCGAAGTTCGGTCAGCCCTGCCTCCTACTGCTGGGATGTGTTCCTTCAGTCCTTAGGCTGTTTCCCCTCTTCCTCACAGATCTGTGCAGGTTTAAGTTTCTTTATTTCAAAATGAATAATTTTTTTTTCTTTCTTTTTTTTCTTCACACCCGGCGACGCTCAGGGGTTACTCCTGGCTCTGCACTCAGGAATTACTCCTGGCGGTGCTCGGGGACCATATGGGATGCCGGGGATCGAACCCAGGTCGGCCGCGTGCAAGACAAATGCCCTCCCCGCTGGACTATGGCTGCGGCCCCAAAATGAATAAAAATTAAACGGGGGTGGGGGGGACCGGAGCGAAAGTCCAGCGAGGGCGTTTGCCTTGCACGCGGCCGACTGGGCGGATCTCCTGCATCGCCTCTGATGCCCTGAGTACCGCCAGAAGTAATTCCTGAGTGTAGTGCTAGGAGTAATCCTTGAGTATTCCCAGGTGTGACCAAAAAAAAAAAAAAAAAGAAAATTAAACGGACTGATCCGGAGAGATAATTCAGGGAAAGAGTGTGGCCCAACGCACCACACCTCTAGCCAAATAATTTTTTGTTTTTAATTTGGAGTTAGGGGCGGCGGGCGATAGTACATCGGGTACAGGGTGTTTGCCTTGCACGTGGATGTCCGGGGTTCGGTCCTCAGCATCCCATATGGTCCACCAAGCATCCCCAGAAGGGGAGGATGTGCCGGATCAGACATTTGGCGAGACTACATGTGATTGCCAGGGCGATCAGCTCCCAGGAGTAATTCCTGAGAGCAGAGTCAGGAGAAACCCTTGAGTATGAGTATGGCGTCAGTCAGTCATCATCCATCATCTGTCCATCTATCTGTCTGTCTGTCTATCTGTCTATCCATCCATCCTTCAGTCAGTCAATTATCTTTATCTATCTATCATCTAGTTATCCATCTATCCATTTATCCATCATCTGTCCATCTATCCATCTGTCTAACCATCCATCTATTAATTTATCCATCATCTGTTCATCTATCCGTCCCGCCCGCCCGCCCGCCCGTCCATCCATCCATCCATCCATCCATCCATCTATCTATCCCCATTGTTTTTTTTCTGCAGAATTCCAGGATGGAAGCTTACAGGAGATCATATCGATCATTTAGTACTTGGGGGACCTTGGGAACCCTTTTCATTACGTAATGTGTAAGAAAGGAGAGTGTGTCCCTGCTAGGGTGTTCACTGTCGTGACTCTGATCTGGGGACCCTGGCTCATTCCAGGTGATGGCTACTGCAGCCCAAGAGGCAGCAACAAAGGAGTACCAGCAATTCTTCAGTCTACTTTTACCTGAGCTTGGCAAGCTACCCGTGGTGTATTTGGTATGCCAAATCAGTAACAATAATGTACCTCATTCCCAACGAATGGAGATGTTACTGGCGCCCGCCGAGCAAATCGATGAACAACAGGAAGACAAGTGATACAAGTGAAGTGATACCTTTACCTGACCTAAAGCTGACCTGATAGAGCCCTACCCTCACCTCTGGGCATACCCAGGAAACTCTTAAAATCTGACCACATGCAGGTCTCAGGAGACACAGATCAGCCAGCCCAGCTAATGGTGTGAAAAGCCAGACCAGAACTGGACATAAATCTTCGTATGTTTTAAATGGTTCAAGAAGGTGGGGCTGGAGCGATATCACAGTGGGTAGGGTGTTTGCCTTGCATGCAGCCGACCCGGGTTTGACCCCAGCATCCCATATGGTTCCCTGAGCACCACCAGGAGTAATTCCTGAGCGAAGAGCCAGGAATAACCCCTGAGCATTGCCGGTATGACCCAAAAAAAAAAAAATGGTTCAAGATGGAATCACAGCAGAGGACTAAGAAATTCAGGTAAGATCTTGTTATGAGACTTTTTAAAAATTTACAGGGCCATGGGGCCAGAGCAATAGTCGGCGGGTAGGGCATTTGCCTTGCATGCGGCTGACCCGGTTCGATCCCCAGAATCCCATATGGTCCCCCCCGAACTGCCTGGAGTAATTCCTGAGTGCAGAGACAGGAGTAACCCCTGAGTATTGCCAGGTGTGACCCAAAAAGAAAAAATTTACAGGGTCAGAGCAATAGTACAATGGTAGGGTGTTTGCCTTGCATGTGGCCAACCTGGGATCAATTCCTAGCATCCCATATGGTCCTCCGAGCATCACCAGAAGTAATTTCTGAGTTCAGAGCCAGGAGTAACCCCTGAGCATCGCCAAGAGTGACCCAAGAAGCATAAACGATAGATTAAGTAAAATAAAATTCTAATTTTCTCGGGGCCAGAGCAATAGTCCAGTGGGTAGGGCGTTTGCCTTGCACATGGCCGACCCGGGGTTTGATCCCGGCATCCCAAACATGGTCCCTGAGCATTGCTAAGAGTAATTCCTGAGCAAAGAGCTAGGAGTAACTCCTGAGCATCACTGGGTGTGATCCAAAAAAAAAATGAATTTTCTCATTACACTTACATAAACACTGTGGTTCACAAAACTGTTCCCCTGGTGGGAACAGAGTCTACCTCAGCTCCAGGACCTCAACACCCACACCCCACAATGATGTCTAGTTAGGCCCAGAGAACTGTTCATATTTGTTTATTATTATTATTATTATTATTATTTTGCTTTTTTTTGGGTCACACCCGGCAATGCTCAGGGGTTTCTCCTGGATCTGCACTCAGGAATTACTCCTGGCAGTGCTCGGGGACCATATGGGATGCCGGAGATTGAACCCTGGATGTCACAGGCCAGCCGCGCAGGCAAGGCAACGCCTACTCCCGCTGGGCTATCGCCCGCCCCATATTTGGTTTATTTTTATATTTGTTCTTAGGTTACACCTGGTGATGCTCAGGGTTACTCCTGGCTCAGCATTCAGGAATTACTCCTGGCGGTGCTCAGGGATGCCCTCCCCACTATACTATAGCTCTGGCCCCAGTTATAAGACTTTTTGAAAAATCTTCAGAACTTTGTCTCTCCTGAATCTTTTTAGGGTTTTGTTTTGAAGCCACACCTATTCTGTGCTCAGGGATTACACCTAGGTCTGTACTCAGGGATCACTCCTTGTATGACTCAGGGGACCATATGGGTTGCTGAGATCAAACCCAGGTCAGATGCATGCAAAAAAAAGGCCTCTCTCAGGGCCTCTTTTAGGCTATTTATTTGTTTATTTATTTATTTATTTGTTTTATTTTTTCTTTTTTGGGTCATACCTGGCAATGCTCAGGGGTTTCTCCTGCCTCTGCACTCAGGGAATTACTCCCGGCGGTGCTCGGGGACCGTATGGCCGGGATCGAACCCAGGTTGGCATGGCCGGCTGCCTGCAAAGGCAAACGCCTGACCCACTGGGCTATGCTCCAGCCCCTTTGTTTATTTATTTGTATGCCCTTTTTTGGTCATACCTGGTGAGGCTCAGGGGTTATTCCTGACTCTGCACTCAGGAATTACTCCTGGCTGTGCTGGTGGGGGAAACCATATGGGACATCAGGGACTGAAC
>JAJIBD010009776.1:0-27441 GCA_021461705.1 Cryptotis parvus
CTGCCCCAGATAACCATTTGCCGCATTGCCAGATGTCCCCAGGATATAAAACTTGCTTTGGGCTGAGAGGCAGAACTCTGGAGCTACAGTAACAAAGTGTTGATAGGCATAAGGTCAACAGCAACTCGCAGGTTGTGAAGAAAGAGACTGTACAAGTCACTGAAGGGAGACCAGCCTGGCTCGGTGTAGAAAACCTGAGCGGCAGAGTGACAGTGCAGTTGGATATCTTTATGGGAAAAACAGGGAAACTCTACAAAGTTGGGTCAAGACTCATCTTGGGGGCTCGAGAAATAATATAAGATTTAAGGTTTGCAAGTGGTAGTGTAAGGTTTGCATGTGGCCTACCTGGGTTCAATCCTTGGCACCTCATCTGGTCCCCAGAGCACTGCCAGGGAGTGATCCCTGAGCACAGAGCCAGGAATAAGCCCTGAGCACCATTGGGTGTATCTACCGCCCCTAAAAGGGAGAAAAGCCTCAGTGAGACCTTAATATAAAACTCCAGATCGACAGTGTTCCTAGACTAGAAAGGCCCCTCTTAGTGCTCTCGTGGTAGGCAAAAAAAGTTCTTGAATAGGACATAAAAGGGGCCGGAGCGATAGCCCAGCGGGTAGGGCGTTTGCCTTGCACGCGGCTTGCCCATGCCCGGCCTGGGTTCAATCCCCGGCATCCCATATGGTCCCCTGAGCACCGCCAGGAGTGGTTCCTGAGTGCAGAGCCAGGAGTAACCCCTGAGCATTGCCGGGTGTGACCCAAAAAAGCAAAAAAAAAAAAAAAAAAAAAAAGCCATTTCTCACTTTGAATAGGCAGGACACCAGGGGGAAATGAATCTTCACAGCACATTATCTGACCAAGGGCTGACATCAGAATTATAATGAACCCGCGAAAGTCAACAATAAGGCGACAAGCAGCTCAGAGAGACCCAGATGCAGCGAAGTTGCACTGAGTGACTCTTCAGAGGCGGCAGAAACACCTGCGTGTTCTTTTACTTCTTATTTTTCAGTTTTTGGGCCATGCCTGGCGGTGCTCAGGGCCGACTCCCGGCTCTGCTGATCAATCCTGGCGGGATTTGGAGGAGCACATGGGTTTGGGGCTGGAACCCGGGTCTGCTGTGTGCCGGCTCCCTCTCTGAGCCCCCCGCTGTGCTTTCCTGGTCTCGATCTCTACGTGTTCTTTCAAGTGGTTACAAGGAGGGATACGGGCCCCAGTTGTCGCCCAGGAGCCGGGCCTGAGAGCTTGATGGTGTGGGAATGTAGCTGAGTCTCTGGGCAGCGCCAGGAGGTGAGCCGGGTGCTGTGCCCAGGACCTGCCCACCCCAGCATGGCAGCGACACCTGGATGCCTTCCACCCCTGAAAAGATGTGTGACACCCAGAGAAACATGCTTAGCCCCACGGCCGCCTCTCCAAGCTAGCCTGGGCCAGGCGAGAAGCCCCTCGTGGGCCTAGATGACCCTCCGAATCCCTGTGTTTTCCGGGGGTGGCGGGGGCCTGGCCGGCAGCAGTGGGGACCCTCTGCAGCTGAGTAGGGAGTGGCCTTGGTGGCCATTAGGGCCCAGCCCTGACTGGCTCCTCTTTCCAGGGTGCCTGGACATCAACTCCTCCGTGAAAGGCGCACGCTTTGTCCGTTTCTGTGACGCCTTCAACATCCCCCTCATCACCTTTGTCGATGTTCCTGGCTTTCTGCCTGGTGAGTCCGCGGTGGAGAGGCGGGGCTGGTTTTCCCGAGGGAGGCGCTCATAGAACTGCCTGTATTCGGGGCTCCAGAGGCAGGGCTGGCCCCGAGCAGAGCCCACAGCAGAGTGTGGCTGGCAAACCTCGTCAGGGCTTTCGTGGTCCCTGACGACTCCCTCCTGACCCAGGCACAGCCCAGGAGTACGGGGGCATCATCCGCCATGGCGCCAAGCTTCTCTACGCCGCTTGCCGAGGCCACTGTGCCCAAGATCACTGTCATCACCAGGAAGGTGAGGTGCCCCCACCCCTCCATGCCTGTGGCCTCCAGGAGTGGCTGATCTCCGGAGAAGTCGGGGCCACACCACGTGGGGGATGTGGTCAGCGTGTGAACTGGAAGGCCCCTGGGCAGCTTCCGCCCTCTGTGGCTCCGTAGACCAGGAGCCTGAGTCCTTTCTGTCCGCATCTCACTTGCTTCCTGGGGCTTCTCAGTGTCACCATCCAGTTGACCCTGAAACTCACATGCAGCATCTGCTTTGTTCTAGGCTTATGGTGGCGCCTATGACGCCATGAGCTCTAAACACCTCTGCGGCGACACCAACTATGCCTGGCCCACGGCCGAGATCGCAGTTATGGGGAGCAAAAGTGAGGACGCCTCATTTCCCTCTCCTGGGGATGCTGGAGCCATGCTCGGGTCCCCTGCATGGGCGGTGGTTTCCGTGAGCTGCGCCCGGGCCTTGAGGGGTCCCTCCTGCTAGCCTCCTGCTAGCCGTGCTAGGTCCGCCTCTCGGCCTGTGCTCAGCCTGGACACTGGTCCCAGGCCGGCAGAGGCCTGCAGTGGGTCTGACGTTCTCCTGAAGAGGAAGGTGAGGCCTCAGCCCAGCAAGTCTGTGGGAGGGTTGGCCGGCGCCCCTCCGCCTCCCTGAACCTCAGTTAGGGTCTTGGTGGTGTGGCAGCTGCTTCCTGTGCCCAGCCTCTTCCTCCCGCCTGTCCTACTTGGAAGCAGCCAGCCCGGTCCCAGAGCTGGCATTTTGGGAGCTGGCGGGAAGGCCCGCTCTTAGCCCGCTGGTGGCCACGGAGTCATGTGTTAAAGGCTCAGGACGTGGAAAAGGGAACTCAGTCCCCTGGCTGCAGGGGGCTGGCGGTGATAGTGGGAAGGCCAGGGTGGACCTTGGGGGAGACCAGCTCCCTGGCCTGGGCTGCCGTCCCTGGGCCCCGGAGGTGTCTGGTGAGTGGCTGCTTCCTGCCCTGCAGCCCCGCTGCCGTCAAGGATGGTTGGATTTACCGAGAGGTCTGCAACCACACACAGTGACAGTGAGTGACGGGGTTGCCCAGGTGACATGTCCAGCAGGTTCCTTTCTCCTGGCCTGCAGGGAGCTGTGGGAGATCATCTTCAAAGGGCACGAGAACGTGAATGCGGCGCAGGCGGAGTATGTTGAGAAGTTTGCAAATCCATTTCCCCGCGGTCGTGAGAGGTGGGTACTGCCAGGAGGGCAGCCCCCTGGTCATTGGTTGGGTCATGGCGCCATTTGTTTACTCGGAAAGTCTCAGTCATCAGTGCCTTTGCGGTGGCATCCGGAGATGGGTGAGGCTTGGGCTACGCAGGGCATGAGGCGGTCCCAGAGCACGAAGCCACCTGTAGAGGCCAGTGGTGCTGACCAGAGCACGTTCCTGCTACGCCACGTTTGTTCTCCCCCCCTCTTTTTAAGTATATTTTAAGTATATTTTTTAAAGTATAATTTAAGTAGATTTTATTTGGAAGTTTTGAGGAAAGGGGGTGAGAGTGGAGACAGAGAGAGAGAGAGAGAGAGAGAGAGAGAGAGAGAGAGAGAGAGAGGGAGAGAGTGTGTGTGTGTGTGTGTGTGTGTGTGTGTGTGTGTGTGTGTGTGTGTGTGTGTGTGTGTGTCTGTGTGTCTGTGTGTGTGTCTGTGTGTGTAGGCCCAGAGCTCCACTGTCAGCTGGAGAACAGCCTCACACTCAGCCTGACAGACAGGCTGTTGCCCGGCTGAGCTCACCTGGAGCGCGGCAGCGGCTGGACTGTCTTCTCTCTCCCAGGATTTGTGGATGACATCATTCCTCCTTCCTCCACGCGTGCCCAGATCTGCCGTGACCTGGACGTCCTGGCCAGCAAGAAAGTCCAGCGCCCTTGGAGGAAACACGCAAATATTCCTCTGTGAACAAATCAAAGGAGAAAAAACAAAAACCAAACCAGGGCCGAATCACTTCCTGCCATTTGTACTAAGCACTGCCTTTTGCAATCATGAAACTAAAAATCTAAAGACAGTAATAGCTTGAAATGGCTAAATATTAAATTCTAGGAATATTTCATCTGTGTCTTACTATAAATTATTTGCTATATTGAGAGTTGGGATGTAGGTCAGTGATAAACCACGTGTACGTGGTCCTGGGTCGTACCTGCCATGTGCCTCCCCCCCACAAAAACACTTTACCTCTTCCTGCTCTGCTCCTCCTCCTCCAGCCTCAGCCCGTGGGCAGCGAGCCGTGGGCGGTGTGCATGGCGCAGAGGTGCTGGGCATTACAGGATGCCTGCGGCGCTAGAACCATGCTGGCATTGCAAATGTATCTCACATTAAAGAAATATTTTTTTTTTATTTTGGAAATTTTTCAAATCTAGACACATATTGCAGGAGTTGTAAGCACTATGTTAAGAATCTCACCTAGATTCTCTCAGTTCTTAACATTTTCTACATTTCATCATCTCTTGTATCAACATGTATCAGTTTTGTCTTTATTCGGCTGGGACCACACCTGGTGGTACTGTGCCTCCCTCCTGGCGGTGCTCTTTGATTTCTGTGATGCCAGAAATCCATCGGGCCAATGAAAGCAGTGAATTTGAGCCATCTTCCTGCACTGTAATTAACTACTTTCATTGACCCTCTTGTTTTTTTTTTTTCATTTTGGGTCACACCTGGCTCAGTGGTTACTCCTGGCACTGCTCATGAGGCCCATACGAGATGCCAGGGATTAAGCCCAGGTCAGCCCTGTACAAGGCAGGCCCTACCCACCCATTGGCCCACTTTCTTCCTTTTTTGGGGAGGGTCACACCTGGCAATGCTTAGGGGTTACTCTTGACTCTTCACTCAGGAATTACTCCTGTCGGTGCTCGGGGACCATATGGGATGCCAGAGAATTGAACCTGGGTTGGCCGCATGCAAGGCAAACGCCCCACCTGCTGTGCTGTTGCTCCGCCCCTTTTTTGAGGTGTTGCCCTGGGGTTACTCCAGGCTCTGCACTTTGGGGTCATTCCTGGCTTAGGGGACTAGATGGAATGCTGGAGATTGAATTTGGGTGGGATACATGCAAGGCAAATGCCCTACCTGCTTAAATGAATCTTCAGTCTTTTGTGACACTGAATTTTTTTCCTTTTCTTTGCCCACACTTGGCTGTGTTTAAGGGCTACTCCTGATTCTACACTCAGGAATCACTTTGGGGGCCTCGAGGGACCTTACAGGGTGCTGGGGATCGATTCCAGGTCATCTGTGTGCAAGGCAAGTACCTTATCTTCTATACTGCCTCTGGCCCCAGCATTGACTTTTTTTGAAGTTATTTGCCAATTTTTTTGGGACTTAGAAAGTCCCTAAGTTTGATTTTGTCTGATTGTTTCCCGATGTTTAGGTTCAGTTTAAGAATAGTGTACCTGTTTTTTTTTTGTTTGTTTTGTTTCATTTTTTGTGTTTTGCTTTTAGGGGGTCACACCTGGCGACGCTTCCTGCTCTGCATGCAGGACTTTGTCCTGGCAGTGCTTGGGGGACAGTATGGGATGCCGGAAATTGAATGTGATTATAAAAAATGTATATAAAATGTACATAATGTGCAAGGCAAACACCTACCTGCTGGACTTCCGCTCTGGCCCCCTGCATCTGTGTTCTTTTACCTTCCATCACAAGAAGCAAATGATGCTAGTTTATCCCATTATCTCTCATTACTTGGTTCAGGTAGTTACTCTTTTTCTTTCATTCTTTTTGTTTTTGGACCACACCTGGTGATGCTCAGGGGTTACTTTGGGCTACGCGCTCACGGATCACTCCTGGCAGTCCTTGGGAAACCATATATGGTGCTGGGGATCAAAGCACGGTTGGCCTCGTGCAAGAGCCCTGCCTTCTGTACTATGGCTCCAGCCTTTTAATTTCTTTTTAAAGACTTTTTGTTGGTTGTTGGGTCACACCCAGTAATTCTTAGGAGTTACTCCTGGTTGGGCACTCAGAGATCACTCCTGGTGGCCCCTCAAGGGACCAGATCTGGTGACAGGGATCAAACCTGAACTGATTACGGGCAAGGTTCCCTACCTGCTATACTGTCTCTTTAGCTCAATTTTATTTATTTAAAATTTTTTACTATTTGTAACTAATAACTAATCTGGAATGTTTTCATTTCTTTGGCCCACACCCCCTTGGGAGAAACCGTGCTAAGATCAAATCCCAGTCTCTCACATGCAAAGCGTATTCTCCAGCCCTTTGGTCTGTTAATAAACTTCCAGTACCTTACAGTCTAATTGATATGGCCTCAGCTGTTCTATGTGGATTATGAAATACTGTATATTGTACCTAACCGTGTCAGAGCCACACCAGGTGCTGCACAGGGACCACCAGAGCTGCAGTGGGCAGTGCTGAGGAACCACGTGGTTCCAGGGGTTGAGCTCAATTCGAGCCTTTTGAGTTATCTCCCCAGCCCAAACTCAAGGATTGAAAAAAAGAAATGCTTGTGGCGGACCCCCAGCAGCGCATGTGGTCTCCTGAGTACTTCCAAGAGTGATCCTTGAGCTTAGAGCGAAGGTATAAGATCTGAGCACCTCTGGGTATGCTCCCCCCCGAATAGCTTTGCTGTATGCTATCACTCTACCAGTTTTTCAAAACACATCCTACTATTTCTTAAAAAATTTTATAGGGTCATATTTGTTGGTTCTCTGGTGATTATAGTGTGTATGTGGGATCAAGTCCTGGATTCCACACATGGTAGGCTTTTGAGCTATCTTCCTGGCCTCGACAGTGGTTTTTTTTTTTTTTTTTTTTTTTGCTTTTTTTGGGTCACACCCCCATGACCATATGGGGTGCTGGGGATTGAATCCTGGTTGACCATGTGCAAGGCAAGCACCTTCTCCACTGTATTATCACTCTGGCTCCTCTACGGTGTTATTTTTTACTTTTTTTTTGCCACACCCAGCAATGCTCAGGGGTTACTCCTGGCTTGCACTCAGGAATTACACCTGGCAGTGCTTGGGGAACCATATGGGATGCCGGGATCGAACCCGTGTCGGCTGCATGCAAGTCAAATGCCCTACCTGCTATGCTATTTCTCCGGCCCCTACAGTGTTATTTTTTAAATGTTGGATTGTACTTTTTTTTTTTGAGGGGGCAGACATAAAAAATATTTATTTATAGTATTTAAAGAGGAAGACTTTTATATTATACTGTAAGCAGTGTTGTTGATCTTTTAATGAAATGTTGTCATTATTTGTCAAATATGTTAATGATGGTTTCATGTATGTAATTCCTGATATCTGATATCATTCTGATATCATACCTGCCCCAGAATACCCACTTCTCCACCAAAGTTCCAAAGGTGCTACCTTTGAAGTCTTTGTTTTGGGGTCACAGCCAGTAGTGATCAGGTGCTATATCTGGGTCTGCACTCAGGAATTACTCCTGGCAGTGCTCTGGGAACCATATTGAATGCTGGGGAGTGAAACTGGATCAGCCACATGCAAGGCAAACACTCTATCAGCTGTACTGTGGCCCTGTTGATGATCTTTGCATCAGTGTTCATCAGTAATGTTGGTCTCTCATTTTCATTTACTGTTTCTGCTTTTGAACCCATATGGACCAGGGTTTTTGTTATTTAGGAGATTTTTTAATTACTTTTAAGATTTCTTATTCATAGTTTGTTCAGTTTTTTGTTTCCTCTTGGCTTAGTCTTGGGAGTGTGTGATTCTAAGAATTCATCCATATATTTTAGGTTCTCAAGAATGGTTGCAAAGTGTTGGGCATTGTAACCTCTTTATGTTTTCTGTCTGCTGTCACATCTGAGCTCACTTGAGTTTTTCCCTTTATGAGTCTAGGTAAGGGTTTGTCAATCTTGTTTTTTCTTTCAAAGAACCAGCTTCCGGTTTCATTGACTCTGTATTGTTTTCTTCTTTCCTGGATCACTTAATTTAGTTCTGCTTTAATTTTTATTACTTCCTGCTTTCTATTTATTTCAGGATTTACTGTTCTTTTCCTAGTTTCTTTAGCTTAAGAGCAAGTTGTTTTTTTTCCCACTGATGTGAGCCTGAGTAGCTGTGGACTTGCCCTGTGCATTGTACCGTACCTTCTTCTGAGTTGGGGTCTTTATTCTCATTTGGAATCTTTTTTTTTTTTGGGGGTCACACCCGGCAATGCTCAGGGGTTTCTCCTGGCTCTGCACTCAGGAATTATTCCTGGCTGTGCTTGGGGGACCATATGGGATGCTAGGGATCGAACCCGGCCAGCATAGGCTGGCCACGCAAGGCAAATGCCCTACCCGCTGGGCTATCGCTCTGGCCCCTGGGATCACTTTTTTTGATTTCACTTTGATCCAACTGTTAACAGTATTGTTTCCAAATGTTGACTTTTTCCAATTTTCTTTTTATGATTGATTTCTACTTTTGTAGTCGAGATTCGTATGACTTCTAATTTTGTGGGCATCTGTATGTTGTCTTAGCATGTGAGCAATCCTGGAGAATGTTCCATGTGTACTGGAGAATATGTTTTTTTTTTTTTTTTGTGGAGGATCTTCAATCTGTTAGACCCAGTTCTTCAGATTCCCTTTAAGTTGGGCTTTTTATTTTTTTGCCTAGTTGATCTATCCAGTGCTGAGTTGATATTGAAGTCTTGCAGGATTATTTTGCTGCCGTCAGTGTGGCTCTTCAGATCTGCTCATTGCATAATAAACTTTGCGCCCCTTCATTGGTCCATATATATTGATGAGTTAAGTCCTCTCAATCTGTTGATGCTATTTCATCTGAAACCAGTATGGCAGTACCCTGAATGGTGATTTTCCAGCCATTCACTGAGTTTATCATGAGTTTATCTCCGTAAGCAACAGGTGATTGAATTGTTTCCGATCCATTCTGATATTGCCATTGTATGGCGCTTTAGGCACTGACACTAAAATTACTGAGACGAAGGGATTTGTTGCCATGTCTGTATGAATCTTATTGCTTGCACTGTTTAAGTTTGCTTTTATGTGGCCTTTCAGTTGGCCATAGACTTTTTTACTAGGTAGAAACCAGTTAGAACACTAGATCTGTAGGGACAAGCTGGTCAGATCCTTCATACTCCTCTGGCATCTGGTGCAGAACCAGCTGGAAACTAGGCAAGGAGTGGTGGTAGGCTACTGGGATTTGAGAGACCTCTCAGGAAGAATCAAGAGTTGTCCGCATGTGCCTTGTTTAGAAGTACCCCACCAGCCTGATTTCTGCAGCTCACCCTCGGAATTGTACTATTGGAGGATAACTGTTAAGAGTCCATGTAAAAGTAGTATACAGGCTGTTGTTTTCAGTAGGACTCCTCCCCAGTGGTGTTCAGAAGTCACTCCCAGTGTAAGTTTTTTTTTTTCTTTTGAGTCACACCCGACAATGCTCAGGAGTTACTCCTGCCTTGGCACTCAGGAATTACTCCTGGCAGTGCTCTGGGGACCATATGCAATGCCGGGATCGAACCCAGGTTGACCGCTTAAAAGGAAAATGCCCTACCCACTGTGCTATCACTCTGGTGAAATTCACCCTCCCAGTGAAATTCTTGGTTCAGCACTGGAGTCTCTCTGGCAGTGCAGGGGCTCCCTGTACTTTAGCAATGCAGGGGGAGGAATGCAGTGCTGGGGATTGAACTTGGGGCATCACGTATACAAGATACATTGACCACGCCTTTGAGTGTTCAAGTTCTCAAGCAGCGTATGTAGCAGTTTGTGAAATCTGATCCCTGAACAAACGTGTGACCATGCTCAGAGCTAACAGAGGTAGTCCAGTAAGGCACCTGGCAAGCATCTGGGGAACAGGAAGCCCATCTAGGCACCAGGTTGGTGGCCAAAAAAACAGGAAGCTGAAAGAGCCTGAAAGCTTAAATGTAGATCAGTGTTTTTCCCAACCATGTTTACTTCCTGTGAATCCCCTTGGAATCTCCCCTTGGAGGCACACAGAGACTCAGAATGGTTTCAGGTTGGTGGCATTTCACTGGCTTCTCTACTGGAGACCAAGGATTTGGGATTGTGTGATGCACTTTCCTTAGAGTGAAAAACAGTGGCCGGAGCGATAGCCCAGCGGGTAGGGCGTTTGCCTTGCACGTGGCCGGCCCATGCTGGCCCAGGTTCGATCCCCGGCATCCCATATGGTCCCCGAGGAACGCCAGGAGTAATTCCTGAGTGCAGAGCCAGGAGTAATCCCTGAGCATCGCGGGTGTGACCCAAAAAAGCAAAAAAAAAAAAAAAAAAAAAGAGGGTTTTCACCCTCTATGGAAGCACATTGTGTTTTGCTTGGGCCTTGCATTAATTTGTACCGAGTCACACAGTATTGCGTAATGAAACTAGTATTGAACCCAGCCAAGTCTGTTTGAAACTCAGACCTGTCTAACCACTCATGAGCTAGGTGGGATAAGCACCTTGGGGCTCTTCTGCGATAGCGTCAGAAACATCAGCAAGCGCCTCCATTTGGAAAGCTTTCCTACAACATGGATGATGTACTTGCTGGGCAAGTGGGGGATGTCCACAACAGACTCCAGTGCTTGCTAGAACGTTGTTTGCATGAAATTCTTGTAGCTTCTGACCATGTCTCGGTTTTCCCAGCTCAATTCTTTGCTTCTGAATGCACTTGCCAGTCCTGCTGCTTCAGATGGGCTGATCCCAGGGGCACTCAGGATCATTCTCATTGTGACTGATGGATTAAGGCTGCAGTCTTTGTAGAGGAAGGTTTTGACTATTCCTGATGGGGAAATGCCACCATTATGTACGCACTCCTGAGAATATAAAGCTCTTGTTCAAAAAGTGGTACTGACAGAGCCGTATTGCAAGATGCTTGGGAGGGTAGAGCTGGACGGACCTGACCTGAATCTGAGCAGAGTTTTCATTTCTCAGAAAGTCACTTTTTCCTGCTCGATGGATTATTTCTTGGGTTAAAGTCAGGTCATAGCTGGGAGTTTGCAAGTTTGTTCCAACATAAAATCATACATGCCCAGAGAGACCTCTTCTGTATCCCTTCTGTATACTCTTCTGTATCCCTGTCTTATAGACATCTGAGGGCATTTAATGAGAAAAGAATATAGCTGGGTTCATAAAGTGTATGATATGATTAGAAAAGGGTGCTGTCCCCCACTGGTGTTGGTCTGATGGTTCAGTGCTCAGGCCCAATGGTGCTGGGATTTGAACTCAGGCACTCACACTTATGTGGCATGTGCTCTTACCATTTGAACTTTCTGGTCTTTAGGTTGTCACTTGATCACTTGACATCCCGTTATTCAATTTGCTCGAGCGGTTGCCAGTAGCATTTCCACTTGACCCCATCACGTGTTAGTGTAGCCCAATGGCATCTGGTTGCTTCAGGAATATGAAGAGCCTCAAACCGTTTGTTCAGGGTCTTGACGAAGAAGTCTGACCATCTTGTAGGTGGGCGGCCACGTGATCTTTTGACGTCCTGTGGGATCCAGCCGGTAATGGTTCTAGTCCAGCGGTCATCTCCAAATCGCATTACATATCCAGTCCATCTGATTTTTTTTTTTTTTTTTTTTCTTTTTGTCACCCCGGGCCCGGCCCCCCCCGACACCACCCGGCGGCCGGGGCCGGGACGCACAGCCCCCCCGGGCCGCACCGCCCACCCCCACCCCCCCGCCACCCCCCCGCCCCCATCTGATTTTTGATGCCTTGGCAAACAAGACAGCATCCCTGACTCTGGATCTTTGACGGAAGTCGGAACTCCAGATTCCTTCTCTCACTTGAATGAGGCGTGATATTCCAAGCATAGCTCTTTCGATTCCTATTTGGGAGACCCAAATAGCATTCTCATCCTGCGTTCGTAGGGCCCAGGTCTCTGAGGGGTATGTTAATGCAGGGAGAAGGGTGGAGTTGAAGAGATATGCCTGGAGCCAGAGGTCCTTTGTCCTTTTAGCTATTTCTTCGATGCCTTTGAAGGCATTCCATGCCGCTCTCTTCCTCCTGCACAACTCAGGTTTTAGGTCGTTCATCATGTTGACTTCTCGACCTAGGTACACATAACTGCTGCATTCAGAGATGTTGTTCCATTGAGAGTGAATGAGGCCTTTGGAACTAGTTCATTTCTCATGAACATAATTTTGAGATTCAGCTGTAGACCTATCTTTCCACATTTTCGGTCTAAGTCAGCCAGCATTTGTGCCGGCTTGGCTAATGTTTGGTGTTATTAGAACGATGTCATCACCAAAGTGAAGGTGACTTAGTTGCCAACTGTCTATCTTCACTCCCATTCCTTCCCATTCTAATTGTCGCATGAAGTTCTTGAGAACATCATGCCACCCTTGAGAACTTTAGGTTATAACTTTAAAAAAGTTTTTTAAAAAATATCTTGGGGACACCCATTGGTGCCCAAGTCTGACTCCTGGCTCTGTGCTCAGGGACCACTTCTGGTGGTGCTGGGTGCGGGGCAGTGGTGGTGGCAGGAATGGAACCCTGAGAAGGCTGAGTGCCCTACTCACTGTACTATCACGCCAGCCCCTGTTTCAAGTAGTGATGGTGTTGGAGATGATAAAGAGGGTGGAGCGTCTGTCTTGCATGTGGCTGACCCAGGTTCAGTCCCTGGTACCACAAAAGCCCTCTCCAAGCACTGCTGTGTGGGGCAAAACAAACAAAACCCCTCAAAAAAAAAATGCTAGTCCTTCCTTAAAAAAAAAAGTTTTGAGGGGCAGGTAGGGCGTTTGCCTTGCACATGGCCGGCCCAGGTTCGATCCCCGGCATCCCATATGGTCCCCCGAAAGCACTGCCAGGAGTAATTCCTGAGTGCAGAGCCAGGAGAAACCCGTGAGCATTGCCAGGTGTGACCCAAAAAGCCAAAAAAAAAAAAAGTTTTGATAGCCATTTTCCACTCATCTGATTGATTATCTTAGAATACTCTTTTTATGAACAGGGCAGGATATCACTTGTTTAAAGCTTTACCTAGCAGGAACAATAGGATGAAAAACACAAGCCTGCTTTTGAATAGTTTATTAAAGGAAAGGTGAAGCATCAGTTTCAAATTGTACAAAAGGAAAAAAACCTCATATTGCAAATGTACAATTTACAGAATTACTAGCAAAACCAATCAAGGAGACACTGAAAATACAAAAATTCGATTGACTTCAAACTGAACTGGAAACCCATAGGAGTAGATACCAAGCCTCCTTTGATGTGTGGTGGTCTGTAATTCTAAACCAGCATCTGTTTTCCTGTCAAGCCAAGGAACAACCTGCCCCGGGGCACCTCCTGCTTTACTCCCACCGGCACCGGCAGGGCAGCCCAGCCTGGTCACTCTTGCCCTTCATTTCCAGTAAAGCCCACAATTTTGGAAGAAAGCAAGACCTTTGCCTCCTAACCAGAGCCCAGGAGTTGCTATAATAGCAGATAAAACATTTTTGGTGACCAAGGTTTTTTAGAACTGTATAAACGTTGAGAAAAATCTGTTGTGTCTGGTTGCTAAAAGAATGAATAAAACAATCCATTTTGTGTTCCTGCACAAAAGATAAACTGTTGGATGTACAGATTTAAAAAAAAGTTTATTTTTTGGTAAAAAGAGAAAGCCTCATTTTTTTTCAGTTGTGGCTACTTTTAAAAACCAGCCTAGAAATAGCTGTGGATGGATTGTTTGGAAATTCTGAGGCTAACTTTAAAAACCAGGAAGGAACAAACAAAATGGGCTTTAAAAAACAATAGCAGCAATCATTATGGTCTACACTGAGTGTCGCTCTGCACCACCGAAGGCTGTCCTGAAGAGTCATTTCGTTTCCCAGAAGCCTTAATATGCACATTTAACACTGAACTGTCGCTGTATTTTCAGGGTAAGCTTAGGAACTTCACCCTTTAAGCACAGGTTTTTATGCAGCACATACTTCTATCATTGGAAAACTTAATTCACAAAATTAGCGCATAAAGGTATTTAGTGCATGGGAAGTAGACAATTATGTTACACTTAAAATTACTTTGGGATGGCAAAGAATTCATGATTACCTTTTTAAGAAAGTTAAGTTGAATCTGGCAGGGCATGAAATAAGTGGTAAGAACAGCAAACTGATAACTTGAGAACCATTTTTGTTTTACTGAGAATACTTTATTTGCTGGTAGAAGTTGCTAAAAATGCACAGAACAAATACCAATAGAAAATGTACTGTATTTGACTCTCTCTAGTCTATATAAAATGAACGTGTACAGCAACTGTTGGAAAAATGGCTGCATGGACATATCTTATTTTATGCCCCCCTTATAAATAAAAATAAACCTTTTTATTCAAGAGTATATAAAATCTGGGAATCCACGTCCAGAGGGTGTGTGTATTTTGGCAGAGATGCACTGTCAGAATTTCATGTTAGCGTGTCAATATTCTGCTTCTTCATATTTCTATGTCCCACAAGGTCAACCAAATCCAGTGAGCTCCAAAACACTCTTCAGCAATTAGGATGAGCTGCTTACTCATAGGTTTAATAAAAATGGTTAGCTTTTAAAACATAAAAAGGCAAAATGTTAAAACGGTTTTTAAATTGTACAACAGGAAAATAAAGTTAAAAATATTTTTTTCACTCAATGCTGAGTTTTCATAAAACAGGTGTATAACAGTGTTTATCTTGACAGCTGTTTAAAAATTTAAAATTTCTTCCTCCCTCCAGAAAAACACACACATCTGTATTGGGATTAAGTCCAACATTAGGACACAAATGATTTTTTCAGGTCAGTCTTTCTGATGTGACATTCACCAACATTCTCTTGGGTAATTTACATGCTCCTCTTCTGTCACTGCAAAAAAGGATTGACCTCAATCATTTGATTAAAAAACAAATCAGATCACATCAAAAGTGTTTTTCCCCATACAAGCTATCACAGTATATAGGCCTCTAGCTCTAAATAATAGAGTTCCAGATTTGTAAATTTTCTTCAGACTTCAGAACATAGGCATTCCAAATCCCTAGAGAAACAGAAACACAGTTAAACTTGTGCTCAGCTCAAACCCAGAAACAATATAAAGTAGTAATAACTTAACACTTACTGAATCGTCTTCTATGATAGCTGCAGAATCAAAGAAATCTGGCCTTAGCTCAGCTCTCTCTCGCCGATTTCTTGAAGGGGGCTGCAAGGAGAAGAAAGGTATTTCCTATGATACAGTAACACGGTCAAGTGTGGTTTACAAAAAGCAGCAAACACTGAGCTTTAAGAGGTTGGTCCCCCCAACCCCCGTATTTTGTGAGCCCCACGGTTTACTGCTGTTGATGAGGATCTGATGGATACATCGTTCCTACACCACACCCACTACTAGTGTCTGGTTGCTTCCTTCACCAATGTCCCAAGGAGTCTCTGGTTTCTCCTCACGACCCTTGTTCCCATAAAGCTCAATTCTGTTAAAAGGTTAGTTCTGAAGGAAAAAAAAATCTAGCCTTGAGAATAAGTATGCTAAAATACTACACATCCTTCTTGCTGTATACGGGTTTACGTCATTTCCTCACCAGATCGATAACCATGGTGTCCTCAAACTCTTCATTCATATCTTCTAGTTGGCTCGGGATGACATCATCACGTCTTCAAAGATAGGCTCAGCATCCTCCTCCATTAGGCCCCGACTAACAAGGAAAAGGCATGGTGCAAAAGCTGTCTGCACTCATAATTTGGATTCCTGGCTCTTTCGTATACTGTCTTCTAATGAATCAAGTGCATGCATTCCATTATAAGCTATAGGTTACAAATTACAATACTGAATTCTAAACAGCTAAGGATCTTCCATTTGATTCACAATTTCATCTCGCTTTATCAGGAAGAACAATCTTTTGAATAACAGTAATTTAATAGCAGTCATAATCATTAAATATAGTAACAGACAATTTAAATGCAATAACAATAGTATTTCATATTTGTTTAGCTATGTACCGATTTTATGAAACTAAGTGATCAGTATTGGTACTGTTATCCTAAATTTACAAATGGAATGCAAGGCACCTGAAGCTTTTTTTTTTTTTTTTTTGGTCACACCTGGCAATGCATAGGAGTTACTCCTTGTGGTGCTCGGGAACTGTATGGGATGCTGGGGATTGAACCTGTGTTGGCAGCATGCAGGACGAACGCTCTACCACTGTGCCATTGCTCCAGTTTCACCTGGAGCTTTTAATAGTTGATTCAAAGCAACAGAGAGCTGGCAATCGGCAGCATTGGGATATAAAAGCCTCATGAGTCCATGGCCAATCCTCCCCTAACCTACCTGCATTACTGTAACTTCTACTCAGAGAAACCCAGGTCACTGCAAAGAATCACACAGCTCTGACGCTTTCTGGTACCTGGTGTTATACTTACACAGCATGCCGTACTCCAGCTCTCACTTTCATGTAGTTCATTCCTGTTCTGTCCTTCCGGTTTAAGTCTTCTAATTTCGGTTGGCCTAACCAAGAGATCTGCATCTGAGGACTAAAGACAACAGATTACTTGTTTTGTGCAGTACAGGATGAATTGGCTAGTCTCGTGCTCGGGAGGCCACAATGGGCTGGATCTCAGGGAAGGGGGCGTGGAGGTCAGAGGTGTGCTGCTATCAGTGGACCTGCCTCTGCGGACACAGCAGTGAGCTGCCCAAAGAGGTTTCTTCCATCTCTGAAAAACTGGCGCGAAACCAGACTGTCACCCCAAAATATGCTGCCTTGAATTCAAATTCTGAAATATAGTCAAGTTAAAATTCTCTCCCTTTCCTGTTCAGAGCCAGAAACAAATACTTCTTGCTACCTCTCTCTCAGAGCTGGCACCAGAGGCCTCTGCAAGCCTGACTAAAGCGACCTGCCGACAGTGAAGACGAGCCTGTCCCGTCCCTCCGGGACTGCCTCCAGTGCCAACGTCTGGCAAGTCCATTTTTCACATGTTTCTTTTACTAAAACATAGAAACTCTGTTTTAGAGTCTTCATTTTCTTGGGAAGGCTCTCATGTATTATGTTAAATCTCAGTAACATTTCTGTTTTTCTCCCGCTAATCTATTCTGTCAGTCTGACTTTCAGACTCATAATGGAACTTGAAGGGGTTGAGGGAAACTCGTTTCCTCCTGGTGCTGACACACCTTGTTCCCAATACCAGCCAAATAGGAATGCGATGCAGATTTGTTTCCTAGCAAGACAGCCAGTCCCCTAAAGGTCAGAAACTGTGTCGGCCTGGTGGCTCAGAGCTCTCAAGACAGTTACAGAGAGAACAAGGAAGGGTGAAAGGAATTTTTTTCTCTGTCTGAGAAGGCTTGTGAAGTGCATGCACGTCTTCCTGCCACTTTGTATTCCTTGGGATGCGAACACTTGCATAAACATCCTCTTGGAAATTTTACAGCCATAAACAAATGCTTGTTTAGTAAATAAAGCATGTCTCATGACATTCTCCTTAAGAAACTATTTCACATTAAGCTCATAAATCTGTGTAGGAAACAGGGCTGATGGCAGCTACGAGTGACTGGCAAGTGGCAGGTCAGCAGCAGCGCAGGTGGCTCAAGTGAGTCACCCCATAACAGCAGACTGGGTCTTGCCCTCGTCTGGGGGAAGTCACCCCTAAGAATGCCAGATTACGGACTGACTTTCGGGGATGAAGTAAAGCACATGCTCAGAGCAAAGATGCCTTATGGAAAACCAGGATCTAAACAGTTCTGACACGGCCGCTTTTCACTTTTAATTTGCTAAAGGCTTCCACTTAAAGTAAGAATTTTCTCGTACCCATCAGAATAACTGATAGTCTGTAAATCTCAGTATCAAGAAAACCCAGGCCGAGAGAAAACACAATGAGAAAGACACCACGTGGGGTTTTGGTTTGTTCGGCGCTGCAGTGCCAAGCCCAGGGCCCAACGCACCTTTACTCTACCACTGAGCTACACTTGTTAAAAAAAAATTAAGGCTTTTTGCGGGCAGTGCTGGGGATCAAATCCAGGACCTCGCATATACAACAGCGGTATTTACTAGGGATACTGAATTTGGCCACAGCTTAAATTCAAGCTTTTTTTAAATAGTGAAAGTCATACCATCACTCTGCCTTCTAGTACCAGGTTTTCAGATCCTGGTACCAGAAAATACTTTTTTGCTAGTGAGAGCAAAGCCAGGTCCTTGATTCTCCAAGAAAAACAACTGTTTTCACAAATTTTTTCAAATAAAATAATTATTTTTTGTTTTTGTGTTTGTTTTTTTGGGGAGGTACTTTAGGACTACAACTAGTGGTGCTTGGGAAACATGTAGGATACTGGGGATAGAGTCCAGGTCAGCCACATCCTACGTGCTATACAACTCCAGCTCCCAAAGATTAATTCTTAATCCACGAAGAGCTCCAGTTTAAAAAGACAAAGAATTATTTATTTTTGCTTTTTTGGGTCACACCTGGCAACGCTCAGGGGTTACTCCTGGCTTTTCACTCAGGAATTACTCCTGGTGGAGCTTGGGGACCATTATGGGATGCCGAGGATGAAACTGGTCAGCAGCATGGAAGGCAAATGCCCTACCGCTGTGCTATCCTCCAGCCCCATAGTATTATTTCTTAAATGGATTATAAAAGTAATAGTCACTTAGGCCAAAAGGCACATGAAAAAATGCTCTACATCACTAATCATCAGGGAGATGCAAATCAAAACAACAATGAAATATTATTTCATGTCATAGAGTCTAGCATACACTGAAAAAAAACCAACGGGCTGGAGTGATAGTACAGCCAGTACAGTGCTTGCCTTGCATGTGGCCCACCTGGGTTTGATCTTCAGCATCCCAATCTCCTGAGCACTGCCAGGAATGATTCCTGAGTTCAGAGCCAGGAGGAGCCCATGAGCATCGCTAGGTGTGTTCTCCCTGACGCCCCCCCAAAATATCTAACCAAAATCTAAGAACCAGCATGGATACAGGGAAGAAAGAGATTCTCACTCATTGGCGGTGGGAATGCCACCAGACTAGCTGTTATGGAAAACACTATGGATATTCCTCAAAATACTAGAAATTAAGCTTCTGTGTGACCCAGCAAATGTACCCTCGGGGCCCAAGAATAAGGCAGAAAAAGGCACCTGCACTCCTATGATCTCTGTGCACTATTCACAACAGCCAGAATCTGGAAACAACCCAAGCACTCAAAAAAAGGATGAGAAGATAAAGGAGCTATGGGACATTTACACAGTGGAAGAGTCTGCAGCCATTAGGAAAAAATGAAGTCATGAAATTTGCTTATATGGACGGATATGGAGAGTATCGTGCTGAAATGGGCAGGAGATAGAGCACAGGGTTAAGGCACTTGCTTGCCTTGCCCAAGGTTTTCCCGGATTCGATCAGTAGCACAGCACTTGGTCCGGAGTGGAGCACAGCCAAGGCTAACCCCTGAGCCCCCAGGGTGTGTCCCTCCCACCCTTCAAAAAAAAAAAAAAAATACAACAGATTTAGCAGAAACTTTCTTCAGACTCTTGGAAAGTCCCTGAAAAGAAAAAGGCCTGACAATAAATCTGAAACCAACATTTGTGACATCAGGCATTTAGAGCTTTGTGGACTTTGAGGAATGCAATGTAATCGAATACGTAATAGTATAAACTACTTAACCTCATATGGTCTTGTATTCTAATGAAGAATACAAATAAAACTCTTCCAGGCTTTATGCCGGAAAACCAGTTTTAACTACTTACTTGTGCAAGAAGTCGGGTTCAGAGCCGTGTTCAGACTCAGGCTCCTGAATCTGTTCCCCCCCACGGGCGGCTGTTCTCCCGCAGGACAGTGGAGGTGAGCTGCGGCGCTGGCAGAGGGCCCGGGGTCTGGAGCATGGTGTCAGTCCTGTTTAGCCACGTGTTGTCCAGAGTTTCATCTGTAAAACCCCATCAGGGTCACGAATGTCATGGGGGCAGGGTGCACAAACTCGGGTAGAAGTCAGACTGCGATTTTAGACCCCAGTTACACAACTCACTTTTCCAACTTTGTATACTCTAGTAAAACTCGCAAAATTTGGGGCTAGAACAAAAGCACAGCAGGTGTTTGCCTGGCACGGGGCCAATCCGGGTTCGATCCCAGGCATCCCATATGGTTCCCGGCACCACCAGGAATAATTCCTGAGCATCGCCGGGTGTGACCCAAAACAACCACAGAATAAATGTATTTAAAAAACTTTTTCTTTCTTTTTGGGGTCACACCGGTGATGCTCAGGGTTGACTCCTGGCTCTGCACTCAGGAATCACTCCTGGCAGTGTTGGGGGACCCTCTGGGATGCCGGGATTGAACCCGAAGTTGGCTGCATGCAAAGCAAACGCCCTATCTGCTGTTCTATGGCCATGGCCCCTTAAAAAAAAAAAAAAAAAACACTTTTAAACGTCAGTTTTTCTTCCCAGTCTTAACGTTTCTAATGTTCCTTTTCATTTACCACAGAAGGGGGGAGAACGGAGAAACCCAGAGACCCTTCTCACCTTTCTTTTCTGTGGGGACCGTATGGGACCCTAGGGCTCCAACCCGGGTTGGCCGTGTGCAAGGTAAGTGCCCTACCCGCTGTGCTACTGCTCCACGCCGAACCTTCTAATCTTCCTGCTCGAGCAGTAAAGAGCCTGTTCACTAGTTTTGGAGCTGTTCCTGGATGCAGCACTTCAGTCTGGCTGCTTTCATGAGTGAATCCTCATGCACGAATGGACCACGGTCACCGGAAAAGTGATTTTTTTCCACCAGTTGAGAATGTAAATTCAGGCCAGTGTGTGAGAGTGTAAAGATAAACTTACCTTCTACCCGTTTTTTGTGAAGTGGGGGTCGTCCTTTCTTATTCCTCACTGAGGAGGTCTTACTGCTGCTGCTCCCGCTGTTCACAGACATCCTGTCGTCTTCGCCGCCGGTTACTAATGAGTTTCTGTAGGAGATGAGCGGGAGCCATACATCTTCTCGCCTTTCCATCATCTGTTCCGTAAGGAATTTTTCTAGGTATGAATGACTAGAAACATAATAGAAAATAGAAAGATTTTTCACCAAAGTTGTTTCAATTTATAATATCTTTTTCCCCATAGTAAGGTCTTTTCACTGAAGTTTCTTAACAATCTCCTTAGAACACACAGACACTTAACAATTGTTACCTTTGATATGAAAAGAACTGAGATTCAAGTTCTTGTTTTCACACATCGCTGAAAACATACTGATTACTGAATATATGTATTCTCTCCGCTAACATTTCCTTTGTCTCTCCTCTAACATTTTCCTTTTTACTACTTTAGTAAAAAGTAGACATTTTACTTTTTGATTCCTGGCATCCCCTTTGATGATCACTTGATCACTTCTTGATCACTTGAATCCGTTATTCATCGATTTGCTCGAGCAGGCGCCAGTAACATTTCCATTGGTCCCTATCACGTGCCAATGTAGCCCAATGGCATCTGGTTGATTCAGGAATATTCCTTTGGTGATGCCAGGAATCAAATTCGGAGTTTAAAACATGCAAGTTAAGTTATATCCCCAGTCTCTAAGAAGAAGAAATATTGATAGAACTTTAGAAATTTTTTAAAACTAAATGACACTGTAAAAACAATTACTAAAATCTGTGTAAATAAAATACTTTCATTTTACTTTTCCATGAAAAATGGGCAGATTCAGGAGGCAGAAACTCACTAAGGACATATAGCTGAACTCAACTGTGCAATCAATATTCCTTATAATGATTATCCTTCGATTACTCATTCCACAACAGAAAATACACTTTTTTTTTTTTTGGGTCACATCTGGCGATGCTCAGGGGTTACTCCTGGCTCTGCACACAGGAATCACTCCTGCTAGATGGGATGCCAGGGATGGAACCTGGGTCAGCTGCGTGCAAGGCAAACGCCCTACCTGCTGGACTATTGCTCCGGCCCCAAAAAACACATTCTTTTACACAAAAAATCGTTCACCAACACAGAGAACATTCTGATGCTGGGTCATAAGGCATTAACTCATATAAAGGGAACAGACAACATAATGGTCTGTTCTCAGCACACAACTAGAAATTATTAACCAATATAGCTTGAAAATTCCAAAATACATAGATATTAAAAAACACACTAAGACACAGGGTCAGAGAGATAGTACAAGGGGTTGGGTGCTTGCCTCATATGCGGCTGGCCTGGATTCAATCTCTCTAGCCCTCTGCCCTCTCTGTCTCCTTCTTCCATCCCTTTTGGTGATGCCAGGAATCAAATTCGGAGTTTAAAACATGCAAGTTAAGTTATATCCCCAGTCTCTAAGAAGAAGAAATCTTGATAGAACTTTAGAAATTTTTAAAAACTAAATGACACTGTAAAAACAATTACTAAAATCTGTGGGATACAGAACAAATGCGTTTTGTGTGTGTGTAAATAATATTTCTGTTTCCTTGAGCCACAGCCAGATGTTCAAGGGCTCCTCCTGGCTCTGTGCTTAGGGATTACTCTGATGGTTCTCGGGGAACATATGGGATGCTGGGGATTGAACTCTGGGTCAGCTATGTGCAAGGAAAATGCTCTCCTTGCTATACTATTTCTCCAACCCCAGCATACACATTTTACAGGGAAAACTTTCTATTATCGAATCCATATATTAGGAAAGAAAATGATTAAATTATCTCCAAACTGGGGTAGGAAGTTGGGAGAGAAGTACAATCCAATCAGTGACACTGGAGACAGGAGATAAATGGAAAAACTTGTAAAATCATAAGCTGGCGTTATATTATTATTATTATTATTGTTATTTACTTTTTGGGTCACACCCAGCAATGCTCAGGGATTGTTCCTAGCTCTGCAATCAGGAATTACTCCTGGCAGTGCTTGGGGGATGATATGGGATGCCGGGGATTAAACCCAGGTTGGCTGCATGACGGCAAATGCCCTACTATTGCTCTGGCCCCATAAACTGGTTTTAATCTAAGATCAATAGCATTCATAAACTTCTAACCAGTAAGCTAAGAAGAAGCCACAAATTTTAATAGAGAGTATCATTACAGATGCTATAGACATTAGGAGAGAAAAAATAAAATGAAAGATGAAATAGGTCAATTCCTTGAAATGTATTTTGACAACATACACAATAGAATATATAGGGACCGGGAGCGATAGCCCAGCGGTAGGGCGTTTGCCTTGCACACGGCTGGCCCGTGGCGGCCCGGGTTCGATCCCTGGCATCTTATATGGTCCCCTGAGCACCGGCAGGAGTAATTCCTGAGTTCAGAGCCAGGAGAAACCCCTGAGCATTGCTGGGTGTGACACAAAAGCAAAAAAAAAAAAAAAAATTGAACTGAAATTATAATAATAATCTTTGAAAACAAAAAGCCTCACGAGGCTCAAATAGTTACAGGTAAATTCTACCTTTTTTTTTTTTTGTGACCACACCAGACAGTGCTCAGGGGCCCACTCCTGGCAGTACACAAGGTCAGCGATTGATTTTGGACCCACTTCAACAAATCATGAGCTCCAGCCTGAGTGTTTTTTTTTTTTTTTTTTTTACGGGTCACATCCGAAATGCTCAGGGGTTACTCCTGGCTCCTCGCTCAGGAATTACTCCTGGCGGTGCTCGAGGGACAATATGGGATGCCGGGGATCAAACCTGGGTTGGCTGCGTGCAAGGCAACGCCCTACCCACTGTGCTATCGCTCTGGCCCCAGTCTGAATTTTTTGGGGAGGAAGTGTGCTCATACCTAGCAGCTATCTGGGGAACGTGTGTACTAAAAAACCAAACCCAGGACCTCATAAGAGGAAAGGTGAATACTCTACCACTGAGCCACACCCCAGTGCCCAAGTCTCGTCTGCTGAGCTCTCTCTCCAGCTATCTACTCAAGATTCAAGAATGCAAGCATGGCAGTTCTCTACAGGCTCAGGACAGAAGCAGAAAGAATACTTTCTAACTCATCTGGAGACAGTGCACACTCCCTTCATACTGAAGCAAACAGCCATTACATGGAAAGAACAAAGATCCTGGTGGTCATAAACCCAAGAGTTTCAGCAAAAAAAAGTAAATTCAGTCCAACAGTGTATGAAAAGACTACATAAACCATGAACCAGTGACATGAACTTTTAAAAATTAATGTAATCTGGGCTGGGCGATAGCCCAGCGGGTAGGGCGTTTGCCTTGCACGAGGCCAGCCTGTGCTGGCCCGGGTTTGATCCCGGCATCCCATATGGTCCCCTGAGCACCACCAGGAGTAATTCCCTGAGTGCAGAGCCAGGAGTAACCCCTGAGCATCGCCGGGTGTGACCCCAAAAAGCAAAAAAAAAAAAAAAAAAAAAAATTTAATCTATCACATTAACAGACTAGAAAAGGAAAAACACATAATCATACCAACAGGAAAGCATTTGTTTGGCAAAACCTAACACCCATTTATGACAAAGAAGCCTCTGAAGGCCAGTGGCGTGGCTGCAGTGCCAGAGGACACTGTCACCTACAGGCCCCCTTGGGTAGAGCAAGTGGCTTCGTCTCTGAAGCATCTGAGCCACATCTCAGAAAATGTACCTAAACGAGATGCCACTACACACCTATTAGAATGGCCCAATACCAGAATGCTAACACCCGATGCTTGACAGGAGGGATCCCTGAACCCACAGTCAGGAGTAAGCCCAGAAACAAGCTACAATATAATTGTTTTGAATTACATATGCATTCAAATCTAGGTATATGAAATAATCACAAGGCACACCTTAAACTGGTATGATGTGTATGTCAGAATGTATCTCAATTGGGCCTTGAGAATGGGTAGGGAGCTTGTCTGGCATTTAGCTAACCTGGGTTTGATCCCCGGCATCTCATATGGTCCTCCAAGCCCATCAGGAGTGATTCCTGAGTGCAGAGCCAGGAGTAACCCCTGAGATTTGCCAGCTGTGTCCCACCAAAGCAAAACAAACAAACAACATATATCAATTAGAGATGGGGAGGGGGAGAGGCGGCTGCAGTAACTAAGACAGTATAGTATTGGCAAATGAATGTATCAGCAGAACAGAATGAGAGCTCAGGTATCAGTTAATAAAAATAATACAATCAATTGCTTTTGGACACAGGATCAAAGCCAATAGATAAATGGAGAAAATTTCTTTAACAAAGGGTGTTCTCTGCAGGAAGCCATCTCCACCCTCACCCCAGCCCTACCTCCAGCACCTTGGCTGGAAACAGACCTTGAGCTCTTCTGGGTGAGGCCCCCAGACTAAAACCAATCAAACAAAGCTGAAAAAAGCCCTTAAAGAATCAAATATCCATAAGCAATAAAAAAAAAGGAACTTTCAACTTTCTCATTAACTCCAACCATGATAGCAAAATGGATCATGAAATTAAATGCAAAATACATAGCTATGAAACTCCTAGAAAAACTAAATGGCCCTGGGTACAGCAATGGCTTCTTGGGTTTCGCTTTCTGGGCCACACCTGGCTGTGCTCAGGGTTTATTTCTGTCGGGCTTGGGGATGGGGTGCAGGGATTAAATCTGGGCTGGCTTCATGCAAGGCAAGTTCCCTATTTGCTGTACTATCTCTCAAACCCAAATGAGATATATTTGACACATAACACCAATTTAAGGCATGCCTTGTGATTGTTTCATACACCAGATTTGACTGCATATATATTTCAAAACAATTCTACTGCCCCCCATCCCACAGCAACAACTTTTTGGAGCCACCACTAAAAGCATGCTCCATGGAACAGTGTGACTATTTTTTTCTTTTTGGGTCACACCCGGCGATGCTCAGGGGTTGCTCCTGGCTCTGCACTCAGAATTTCTCTGGTGGTGCTCAGGACACCATATGGGATGCTGGGGACCGAACCCAGGTTGGCCACAGGTTAGCCATGTGCAAGGCAGACGCCCTACCCGTGGTGCTATTGCTCTGGTCCTGAATGTCTGACTATTAAATTGACAAATGTAGGCCAGAGAGATAACTCAAAAGGCTAATGCATTTATATAACCTAGATTTAATCCCCAGGGTCAGGAGTAAGCAATGCTGGGTGTGATTCAAAAGTAAATAAAAAAGGGACTGGAGCCATAAGACAGTGGATAGGGCATTTGCCTTGCACACGGCTGACCTGGGTTTGATCCCTGGCATCCCATATAGTCCTCTGAGCACCACCAGAGTTACTCCTGACTGCACAGCCAGGAGTAACCTGAGCATAGCCTGGTGTGATCCCAAAAAGCCAGAAGGAAAAACAACCCTGAAAAATTTTAGGGGCCGGAGCGAGAGCACAGTGGGTAGGGCGTTTGCCTAGCATGCGGCCAATCCAGGTTTGATCCCTGGCATCCGAGCTCTGGTCAGTCTGAGCTCTAGTTTGATCCCCGGCATCCGAGCATATGGTCCCTCGAGCTCTGCCAGGAGTAATTCCTGAGCAAAAGAGCCAGGAGTAACCCCTGATGGTCGCTGGGTGTGACCCAAAAAGAAAAAAAGTAATGCAATACATTAAAAAAAAAAAAAAAATTTTATTCTGCAAAAGATAGTCTAAGGGGGGTCATCGATAGCACAGCGGGTAGGGGGGTTTGCCTTACAAGCGGCCGACCGGGTTCGATCCCCGGCATCCCATATGGTCCCCTGAGGACCACCAGGAGTAATTCCTGAGCGAAGAGCAAGGATTAACCTCTGAGCATCGCCAGGTGTGACCCAAAAAAGTAAAAGAAAATAATAAAGTTGGTTTCCTTAAAAAAAAAAAAAGATAGTCTAAGGAATGAGAAGAAAATGACATAAAAATACACATCTGCTAAACACTACTGTCTAACATACACAGGAAATCTTAAGACTCACTAAAGATACAAACAACTCAATTTAGGGGGCCAGAGCGATAGTACAGCGGGTATGGCATTTGCCATGCACTTGGGTGACCCAGGTTTGCTGTCCCCAAGCACCACCAGAAGTAATTCCTGAGTGCAGAGCCAGAGGTAACCCCTGAGCACTGCCAGGTATGACCCCCCCAAAAAAGAAAAACAAACAAACAAACAACCCCAATTTAAAAGAGATCTGATGGAAAGAAAATATAAACAGTAAATAGGGCTGGAGCGGCTGGGTTTTTTTTTTTTTTGAGTAACCCCAGTATCTCATATGGGCCCCTGAGCACTGCTGAACATTGCCTTGTGTGACCCCAAAAGCAAAACAAACAAACAAAGAAACAAACAGTAAATAAGTATATGAAAAGATGTTCCACATCATAGATGCCCAGGAAAACGCAAATGAAAATGAGATACCACTACACACCTACTAGAATGGCCAAAATCCAGAACACTAACACCAAAAGGAATTTTCACATTCAGCCGGCAGGAATGCCAAGTGGCACAGTCATGTTGGAAGACATTTTGGCAGATGCTTATAAGCTCCAGCAATCCTCCTCCATGGCATCTACCCAAAGGAAACTTATGTCCTCACAAAACCTGCGCCAAGGATGTTTATGGCAGCTTTCTTCATAATTGTCAAAACTTAGCAGCAACTGAATGTCCTTTCAGTAGGTGAACTGATAAATTGGCATCTGTCCAGACATTTTGTGTAAATCAATGCTAAGCAGATCTGAGTTATCAAGCTATAAAAAGAACTGTAAGTGCAAGTTGTAAATAAGGTCTAAAAGGCTACATAATTTATGATTCCAACTACATGACATTCCGGAAAACAGAAAACTATGTCTGGTAGTTAAGAGGTCGAGGATAGTTGGTAAG
>JAJIBD010009777.1:0-45813 GCA_021461705.1 Cryptotis parvus
TTCTTAATGATTGTCAAAATATGATTTCTAAAAAAGCTGCTATGCATTTAGTAATATTTTAAAGTAATTTTCTTTTTACTGATCATAACTTTTATATTGTGACTTATGTGGTCAAACACGAGAGAGAGAGAGAGAGAGAGAGAGAGAGAGAGAGAGAGAGAGAGAGAGAGAGAGAGAGAGAATATTATATGGCTTCCAAATTATAGGCCAGTAGAGGGGATCACTTGGAAGAGTAATGATTTTCATTGATGTAAAAAGAAGGATGTGTTTTTAGTTTCCTTTTCTTTCCTTTATACCTTAAAGACATATGCTACCCTATTATAAAAAAATAAAATACCCAGTGTTCATATATATATATATATATATATATATATATATATATATACATATGTGTGTGTAATAAAATACCCCATGTTCATGTGTGTGCAGATATATACACATGAAGATAGGGCATTTTACTATGTACATATCTGTATATATGTACATGATTTATTTTTAAATGAAAGGGAATAATACATCAATTTCAGGGTAGCTCTACAGGGTGGAATATAGGATATTTGAGGAATGTATAGAAAGCTTCCTTGGTACTTGCAATGATTTCTTTTCTTTAAGTTGAAGAGTACATGGATGCTCACCACATTCTGTGCGTATCTATAAGTTAATAATAGTATTATAATAGGAAATCTGATTATTATACTGAGTATCAGAAAAAAGAACTTTATGTTGGTTTTGGGGCCACATCTGGCAGTGCTCAGGGCTTACTTTGACTCTTGCGTTTAGAGGATCACAGAGCATATGTGGTGTCAGGGGATTGAATCTGGGTCAGCTACATGGAAGGCAAGAGTCTTATGCATTGTACTACCCGTCTGCCCCTCAACTTAATTACTTTTTAAATTATTTTGGATAGTTTAGGTTTGAAGTCAAGCTGTTTAGAGCTATACATTTGCTATTTACTGTATATATCTATATATACAGTAATATATATATATTATATATATGTATATATATACAGTAAATAGCATATATATATACGCTGTATCACTGTATCACTGTCTTCCCGTTGTTCATCGATTTGCTCGAGCGGGCACCAGTAACATCTCCATACGTCCTGTCTCAAGCAAGTGTAGCCCAAGGGCATCTGCTTGCTCCAGGGACAGGAACAGCCTCAAACCATTCTTCAGGTCATGGAATTGAGGTCCATAATTGTTACTAGTTTTTGGCACTAACAAATAAAACACAAGTAGCTTGCCAGGCTCTGCCAGCAAGCTTAGGCTGTATGATGTATAATTGCATTCAAGGACTTATTTGTTCTGTGGCTATACTTTAGACAATCCACATGCTCACAGAGAGGCATGGAGATAAACCCAGCACTTCCTAGCTGTGACAAGGTGAGACCAGCCAGAATAGGAGGTGTTAGAATAGCCTGGGGCTGTCACAGGGATGAACAGGCCAGAGTGGACGCATACCCAGGTGAATGCTGACCCACTGCCATGCCTGTACCAGATGCTGTTTTTGGGGGCACTGCTGGGGATCAAACCCAGAGCCTCACACATGCAAGGTATCTACAGAATCTCTGAGCTATGTTCCTGGTCTCTCATTTCAAAAAGTGCCACAGGGCCAAAGAGATAATACAGATGATAAGTTGCTCACCTTGCACCCTGCCCACCCTGGTCAGCTGCCCCTTACCCCATAAGGTTCCCCAAGCTCAGCTAGTCCCCGGAGTGCAGAGCCAGGAGTAAGCCCTGAGTCACAGCTGGGAGCGGCCCTAAGACCGTAAAAAGTAAAAACACAGTTCCATACAGCTCTCCTCCCCAAATAAAGGGAACCAACCTGGGGGCAAACCCAGGTTGGTCTTATGCAAGGCAAGCACCCTCGCTGCTGTACTATCTCTCTGGCCCGAGAAGGCTTTAATAAAATTAATGCTGAAGACAATTTGCTGGTGTCAGAACTATTCTAAGCCCTTGCTATTCTTATAAGAATAAAATAGAATTTTGGGAGGGTTACAGCAGTAGGGCATTTGCCTTGCATGTGGACAATCCAAGTTTAATCCTTGGTACCCCATCCGGTCTCCTGAGACTTCCAGGAGTGATTCCTGAGTGCAGAGCCAGGAATAAGTCTTGAGCACACTGGGTGTGGCACAAAAACAAAAAGAGCACCGAAAAGACTGTGGGGATGATAACCTCTCAGCATCTGTATTGCAAACCATAATGTGCAAAAGGAGAGGGAAGCGGTGGGGGAGGGGAGAGAGAGAGAGAGAGAGAGAGAGAGAGAGAGAGAGAGAGAGAGAGCCTACATAGAGGCAGCCTGGGAGTGGGGGGGCTAGTGGGAGGGAAACTGGGGATATTGGTGGTCAGAAATGAAATGGGTATTGGAACATTTTACGAAGTTAAACCAGATTATGAACAGCTTTGTAACAGTGTAACAGTGATTCAATTAAAAAAATATATATTTTGGGCGGGGCGATAGCCCAGCGGGTAGGGCGTTTGCCTTGCACGGCTGGCCTGTGCCGCCCGGGTTCGATCCCCGGCATCCCATATGGTCCCCCGAGCACTGCCAGGAGTAATTCTTGAGTGCAAAGCCAGGAGTAACCCCTGAGCTCGCGGGTGTGACCCAAAAGCAAAAAAAAAAAAATATATATTTTTTTGGTTAGACCCAAGTTTTGTATGAAGTCAATTTTTGCCTCCAGGGCTTTTTCTTTTCTTTTTCTTTTTAAATTTCTCTTTTTGTTTATTCATTCATTTATTTATAGTGGGTTATAAAAATAGATAATTATTTAATTAAGTGACCGACCTGCTTGCTTGAATTTTATGTTTCTCCTGTTGGAAAATAAATACTATAAAAGTAAAAAAATAAAATATGGGGGAAGTTACCTAACCTTTCTGGACCTTGTGTTTTTGTTTTTTGGGGTCACACACTAGGCAATGCTCAGAGCTTTCTCCTGACTGTGTGCTCAGGGATCACTCCTGGTTCTTTGCTCATGGGTCCTCAGAACATATGCAATTTCAGGGACTGGACTAGGATTGAATGTGTATAAGATAAATGCCTTAACCCCTATATTATTACCTTGCTTTTGGATCTTGTTTTTTAGGTTCTTTAGAGGTCTATTATAATATCTACTTTTGGGCTTATGGTGCAAAGAAAATGAAATTGTGTATGTAGATTCTAGTATTTGTGCTCAGTGAATGCTGATTTTAATTCCACTCCCTCCCCTTTGACACCCTATAGCACATTGCACAGTATTGGCATATGGAATGTGCTTTAAAAATATTCATATTTGCCTATTGTATCTTAATAAAATTGTTGTTAAATTGTCTTTAGGAGGACTTTCGACTACATTTTAGAAATATTTCAAGAATTATGGATTGCGTTGGTTGTTTCAAATGTCGACTGTGGGGAAAGCTTCAGGTAAATATATCAAGTTCAGGGCCGGGCGATAGCCCAGCGGGTAGGGCGTTTGCCCTGCATGCGCCGGCCCATCATGCCGGCCCGGGTTCGATTCCGGCATCCCATATGGTCCCCTGAGCACTGCCAGGAGTAATTCCTGAGTGCAGAGCCAGGAAAAACCCTGAGCATTGCTGGGTGTGACCCAAAAAAAGCAAAAAAAAAAAAGAAAAAAATATATATCAAGTTCAGTCCTGTTTTTGAATTTCTTTTTCACAAATAATTTTCTAATTTTTTTCCCCTTATTTTTTTATTTTAGACTCAGGGTTTGGGCACTGCTCTGAAGATCTTATTTTCTGAGAAACTAATTGCAAATATGCCAGAAAGTGGGCCCAGTTATGAATTTCAACTCACCAGACAAGAAATAGTATCATTATTTAATGCATTTGGAAGGTTAGTTTGAATGTTCTAAAAACTTTCTGTTCCCAAGTAAGTCATGCAACAGGCATACTCTCAAATTAAACAGTGTAAGAAATGACCTTTTTAGTGAAATGATCTCACTGCGTAAGTCTATATAATCTTGTGGACTATGTAAGTATTTAGCTCTCTAAATCATTTGATGAATTCTTTATTTTCATCTATTGACTTTTATAATAATTAACTGAATTTCAGTAGCTATCCTACTGCATTTGTATATTTTTCAAATTTATAATTTTCTGGTTTTCCCAAATATTATTTTGAAGGTTCTTGAAATATTATACTTTTATTTGTGTATATATTCTTTATTATTACTATGTGTATATAGAAGTTAATAATTCTTTCAAGAATGATTAATTTTCATCAGATTGGAAGATTAACTTCAGATTAGCTTACATTACAAAATTTAAATAGATAATCAGCATTTCTTTCCCAGAGAGATAGCATGGTGGGTAGGGCCCTTGCCTTGCACATGACCGCCTGCTCAATCCCTCACATCTTAGGTGGTTTTCTGAGCACCCCCAGCACTAAGCACTGCTGGGTGTTGCCCAAAAGTGAAAAAAAAATTCTTTCTGACTTGTGATGTGTAAAGAATGTGGAACTTTATAAAAATCAATATAGTCTACAGACTGCATTAATTTACTTCTGAAATTTATGATTTAATAGTTTATATTGGAAGTAATTGATCTTTAATATATTTTCTCGTATGCAGTGTATTTCACTGAGTACGGCTGCTTCATTTGTTTTATAATGGAGAGTAGAGCTAAAGAACACATCGTCATTTTCTGTAAAAATTAGTAAAATAACTTTGGTCATATATATTTTTTTGCTCTTTATTTTCCAAGAGCCTTTATTCTTTCAGCATGTATTAAATATGGTGAATTATTTATTGGGATTTTGAGGCCACAAAAGTGCTCAAGGGCTACTCCTAGTTTTGTGCTCAAGGGTCATTTCTGGTGGTGCTTAGACGACAATATGTAGTCTAGGGACCAAACTGGGCTTAGCTGTATGCATGGCATACCCCCTGTCCCCCTACTCCCTTACCCGGTACTGTTTCTCTCTTGCCCCTGTGTATTAATTGTCTTTAAGTATTCATGTACTGATGTATATTTAAATATATCTTTAATAGTTATATTCCTTTTTCTTACATGATTAAGAAATTTTACCATTAAGCATGTGAATATACATATGAATACTTAAAATGGTATTATAAATAACAATTTTATTTATTTATTTATTTATTTAAATTTTGCTTTTTGGGTCCCTTCTGGTGATGCTCAGCAGTTAGTCCTGGCTCTGCAATCAGGAATTACACTTGACAGTGCTTGGGGTACCATATGGGATGCTGGGGATTGAATTAGGGTCAGCTCCATGCAAGGCAAATGCCATACCTACTGTACTATCGCTCCAGGCCACAAATATATTTAATAATAATAAATATTCAGATACACTTTAGATGTATAATAATGTTTAGAAATTTTATAATAAATGCCTATATGTGTAAATGCTTTGATAATAAGTGAATAAACTTAAAATTTTAACATTGATTTATAACTACTTAAAGTTTGGGCCAGAGAGATAGTGTAGTGGGTAGTGCGCTTACCTTGCATACTCCTGCCCTGGGGTTGATCCTCAGCACTCAATATGATTTCTCAAGCCAGCTAGGAATGATCCCTGAGCACAGGGCCTGGAGTAAGCTCTCAGCACAGATGAGTGTGGCCCAAAACAAACAAAATAAAACAAAACAAAGGTCTAGATTGCTGGTAGATGGTTCAAAGGGCTGAGCATACACATTGCATGCTGGAGGTCTGTGGTTCATACCTGGAACCATGTGGTCCACCAGCCACTACCATCTGGTAGAGGACCCCTGAACACCATATTTGGAGTAGCCTCTAGCTACTGGGTGCACCCCTAAGCGACAGCAGTAACAATCTGGGTGATATGTTAGATTAATAACTATGTCAAATTCAGAACTAAAATGCATAAAATAGATTAAATTTTGCATGTACATTGCATCTGTTGAAATAAACTACTTACACATTTTTTTATGCTCTAAATTTGCAAGGGAGTTAAGTAGAGAAAAATATTTTTTCTGGTTACAGAATTTCTACAAGTGTGAGAGAATTAGAAAACTTCAGGAACTTATTACAAAATATCCATTAAAGGACATCAGTTGGAATGTATGTATGTGCCTGTTTCTGGACACTGGAGGCCAAAGAGTGGAATTTTATTCAAAGGCATCACAGAAATGACAGTCTTAAGCCAAACATTTTCTATGAAGCTGCTTTTGTAAAGGAGAATTATATTGTTTTAAGTATGCCATTTTTAATTGTGTTGTCTATATATAATATTATTGTAAGTAAAGTGATACTTTGATAATGTATAAATTTTAAAGTTTAATATGGAATTAAATTAGGATTATCTAATTCCTACATGGGAAAGAAAACTAAGCAAATGATGTGTTATATCTCTCAAACCAGAATTTTTTTTTTTTTTTTTTTTGCTTTTTTTTGGTCACACCCGGCAATGCTCAGGGGTTTCTCCTGGCTCTACACTCAGGAATCACTCCTGGCGGTGCTCGGGGGACCATATGGGATGCTGGGGATCGAACCCGGGACAGCATGGGCCGGCGCTGCAAGGCAAACGCCCTACCCGCTGGGCTATCGCCTCGGCCCCTCAAACCAGAATTTTGTGTTAGCTATCATACAAATAAAATCATGACCAATGTGACAAACCATTTAAAGGAAAAATGCTAGGAGGTTCATCATCAACAACCCATAATTGATAGCTTGATATTTTTCAAAGTTTTTTAGGGTTACTAGATTTAGTAAATAAAAATACAAAATGCCCAGTGACACTTGAATTTTAGATAAATAGCAAAAATTTTCTTAAATTTAAGTATGTTACATGTATATTTGTGATAAGCTTATACTAAAATTCTTATTAAAATTCAAATTTAGCTGGGAGCCTTTGTTTTAACTGGCAACATTAAAATACATTGGTATGAAACAAACTTTTAGAATTATATTGCTATTTTGATTGGGTTTTTTGTTGTATAGAAAGACACAAAGATAACTCAAAGGCATATGAGGTTTCTTAAAATTATGAAAAGATGAATAGATTTATATATTTATTCTCAAATGTCCCTAATCTGAATAAAATTTTGGGGAAATATTTTATTTTTATATAATTTAAAATTTACAGAATAGTTTTCAGGACAGTACAAAGAACCCAGATCTACTAATTGTTCATAAAAGCATTATCTTTCATACTTTCTAGTTTTCCTTAATCATGTGCAAGTCAATTATAAGCATTATACCTTTGAACCCTAAATTCTTCGATGTGTGTACTAAAAGGTTTTTTATTATTAAATTTTTTCCGGGAAGAGATCTGGAACTATAATATGATAAACCTAGAATAAGGCATCATTTTGAGTTTCAATCTTAAGTTTTTTTTTTTTTTTAGGTTTGTTGCTCCTATCATACATGCTTTATAGTTAAGGGTGTATATATTTTAGTAATTTTTTTTTTACATGAAGTTCATTTTGTTTTCCTTTCTCAAACTAAGCTGTAATCTTGGAAGGTTTTCATTAATAGAATAATGAAAAATAATCTTCAGTGGTAAAAATTTTTGAAAGTGTTTCAGCATTTCATCACATGATAATTATAGGGTAAAAGAATCTGTATACCTCAAAATTGTTTGCTCTTTTTTATGTCTTAGCAGGTATACTGCGTGAAGTGTCTCATTTGATAAAGCAGAGTTTATATAATGGTTTAGGAATGTCATTTTACACTGCTGCATACTTTTCCTTTTCTGTGTTCCTAAGGACATAGGGCCAAAAAGAGTAGTAGGTAATAGACATATTTGTTGAGTGGATCTATAAATATGTATTCAGTATATTTGAATAAAGTAGTTACAGAAACAAGATTAACAGTATGTGTCCTATTTTCCTTTCCCCTTTCATTTTTTTCTGAGTGGAGGAGGAAAGGAAAAATAGTAACCTACTAATTAGGTAAAAATTACCAGAGGCTCAAAGGACTCTTGAGTGAGCATCAGTGCTTTATTAAGGTCATTTGTAATATTGTGAAAATATTGTAGATGGTTTCAAGTGGTAATTTTGTCTACAACTCTCTAATGCCTTACCTTTTTTTTAAAAAATAGCCATTAAATTTTTTTTTTCTGTCTTTCTCTTGGTCACCTACATGCTCATTTACTAAAATTTGACTTCCGAATTTTTTCTTTGAAATAAAAATCCTAATCAAAATTCACTGTTCATTCCATATGCTATTTGCTTGTTTTCAGGCTATACCAGGTGCTACTCAGGGGTTGCTCTTGGCTCTGCACTCAACATTTACTCCTGGCAGGACTTGGGGGACCATATGGGATGCAGGGATTGAGCCTGGGTCAGCTGTGTGCAAGGCAAGTGTCCTACTCTCTTTTACTATCCTCACATCCTCTTTTTTTCTCCTCTTTTTTCTCTATCAGAGATGGTCTTCTAGGAAATGACATGTTTTCCTATTTAATGCCCTTTGGTACTTCATGAACCTTTAGGAGAGAGCTGAATCCCTTTACTCTAGGTCCTCTGAGGTGTATTTATTCTCACTCACCTTTCACCTTATTCTGATAAAATAGACATAGAGCAGCCTCAACACATTGATAAATAATATTTTCTTTGTCCCAAGTGCCCTAATTATCATTCACCAATGGAAATTGTCTCTTCTTTTCTTAGGTTTCATTATTTTTTATTATTATTATTGTTAAATCACCCTGAGATAGACCATTACAAAGCTGACCATAATTGGGTTTCAGTTATACAGTATTCCAGCACCCATCCCTCCATTTGTGCACATTTCCCACCAAGGTCCCCAGTTTTCCCCCCCAACACACCCAACCTGCCTCTAAGGAAGGCATCTCTTTCTCTGTCTCTCCCTCCTGCCCTCCCTCCTGCCCTCCCTCCTTTCCTCTCTCTCTCTTTTCTTTTTTTTTTTTTTGGACTTTTTGGGTCACACCTGGCAATGCTCGGGTTTCTCCTGGCTCTGCACTCAGTAATTACTCCTGGCGGTGACGGGGGACCATATGGGATGCTGGGGATCGAGCCCGGGCCGGCACGGGCCAGCCGCATGCAAGGCAAACACCCTACCCGCTGGGCTATTGCTCCACCCTCCCTCTCCCTTCTGAGCATTGTGGTTTGCAGTGCAAACACTGAAGAGTTTGGAAATTGTCTCTTGTATCCTTGCAAGCCTTGCATAAAGCATCATTTGTGTAAAATCTTCCTTGCTTCATTCAAGGAAGGTCAGTGCTTTCCTTTATGCCACCACTGTAATTACAACCTACCTCTATTGTGTCACTTACTGTACTGTATCTTTTTTCTTTTTAAAGACTCCTTTACTAGAATGTGAGCTCCTTAAGGGCAGGAAAAGGAACTATATCCATTTTTGCATCTTTATAGCACATTTTCTGGCATATGAACACTTAATAAATTGCTTTTAAAGTGATAAGTGCATAATATTAGAGGTCATACTTCACTCCAAATATTTACAGTAAGTAGATTCCAAGGATTTGTGGACTTGGTGGCAAGGAATGTCAATAAATTTCTTAAAATTATATTAAAAAATTTGTTGTGGTTTTGATGCACTTTAAAAGGGGTCTTTGGTAGAAAAGATAACAAAAATAGTTGCTCTGGGAATGGATTAAATAAAATTATACCTGTTTAAGAGTCTACCCTTGAATTAATTAATTTAAGTCCCACCCATTAATTAATCCACTGAAAAAACTCAGGTATGTGGATCTCTTGTGACTGCAATCTCCAGGCTTGCAGAAATTCAGGAATGGGCTTCCTCACCCTATCTCACTATAGGGTGAGATATATACACAGTGCCTATCCTCACCTTATCTCACTATAGGCCTTATGGAAGGCCCTACACTCACACCCATGAACCTCCTCTGGCACCCAAGTAATCTTTTCTACCTTCAATGATCCAGAGACTCATATATAAATCTTGAAGGAGATTAACAAGTGGCAAAGAGGCTTTTGGTCACTGAGCCAGGCTGAAAGTATTGGGGCACTCTGAAGAGGGATGGGTAAGGTCCTGGTCCATCACAGCAGAGCCCCAGCAGCTGAAAAAACCTCCACATTCCACAATTGCCACCATGTTCAAGGCTAGCCTCCACTGCTTGGATGAGCCCGACCCATGAATTAATCCACTGAAAAACTCAGATATGCAGGTTTTGTGACTGAAATCTGGCTTTCATGGAGTCAAGGATGGGTGCCTTCTTCCCATTTCCCTGTTCTTCCAGAAGGGGCAGTAAGTCATGTCCATACCCCAAAGCTACCTTCAAGTTAAAAATTTAACTCCAACTTTATCACCCTGTTAAAAAACTGGAATCTTGGGGGCCAGAGTGATAGCCCAGCGGGTAGGGCATTTGCCTTGCACGCGGCTGGCCTGTGCTGGCCCGGGTTCTATCCCCGGCATCCCATATGGTCCCCCGAGCATCACCAGGAGTAATTCCTGAGTGCAGAGCCAGGAGTAACCCCTGAGCATTGCCGGGTGTGACCCAAAAAAGCAAAACAAACAAACAAAAAACTGGAATCCTGGAGCATGTGGCTGCATTTGTGGCTGCGTGACATTTCAATCACTATTATTCTGATATACCAAATAGCACACTACATTTAATGGATGTAAAAGTAGAAGGCAACCAATACAAAATATATACACACGGTGCCTATCCTATAACACATCAGCACTTTCTCATACAAGGGCTTATAATAGCGCCACGGTGAGATTGAACAATCTTTACTTTCTTTTCAGAAACATTTCTTAATCATTTCTAGCAAATTACCTATAATAAATTATTGAGGATCTGCTATGGGACAAGTGGTGGCTGGAAAAATTGGTAATAGTGGTGTTGGAACAGAGATTGAATATTGAATGCAACAACATAAATAACTCTGTTAAAAAATAACAGAGTTAGAAGCCCACTAAATTCAATGAGTTCAATAAGTAAAAGCAATAATACAGATGTGCCAATTTGCAAATAACAGCTCAGTAAAAGGTCATGACTTTAGCAACACCATTAAGAGAGATATGTTGCAATAAGCAATATAAAGTAGAATTAATCAGTGCCTGCTATGGGAACAGAGTGGGGAGGTGGGTGGGAAACTGGGTCTTTGTTGATGATAAGGGCACATTGGTGGTGGGACTGGTGTTGGGATAATGAATGCTTGAAACAGCTGTATTGTGAACAACTTTGTAAATCGTCTTATTTAAATAAAGTTAAAAAATTAAAGATTCTATGAGGAAGTGAAGGGGTGTTATGAGTTATTTCATACATGGATTTTCTTGGTTTAATACTGGTATTTTTAAGTGGATAACATTTCTTATATTAATATGTAACATGAGGGACATAATGTCCACGTGTAAGTAGTTATAAGCTCACTAGAGGCATAAGTTTGTAACTCTTTAATAGTTCTCTTTTTTAGTGGTGGTACTAGGGTTCTTATAGGACAGAAACTCAACCAGTACAGCATTAAGAAAGATTAAGGAAACCAGATATCCAAATAAAAGCACAAACACTTTTATTTTTAACAGCAGTGTCTTGTTACAATTTCGTGAAACAACAAATAAATACATTCATAGGCCACAGCTATATTTTTAAAAACCAGTTTGAAACTGGTTCTATAGCTGAGAAACAGTTAAACAATAAAAAAGGCAGCTATGCTTATAAAAGCCACTTTAGCTATAAATTACATCTTTCATAAAACTACAACCATCTATAATGGGTGGTAATAGTTTCAAAATTAATGGCCACCCAAATGAAACAAGAAAACAAGTACTGCTAACCACTGTAGAATTACATACTAAAGCAATGAAATTCACTTAATTCGGGACCAAAAATGAAGGTTTGACATGATCATCATGTGCTTCAGTGCAGGATGAAGAGGGAGCTGGTAGCCCTTTGATTTCATAAACAATTACTTCTTTCAAGGACCAAACTTAAAGTGCTCCTAGTGCTTTGGAGTTTTTAAGTAAAATTTGGGCCAGAAGCTTACCTTTCTTTGTCTTTGGTGATGTTTTTGTCGAAAATGTGTATAAGGAGACAAATGCAAGATTCTGGGTGCCATTGTCAGTGGTGAAAATAAAATTACAAATCTCAAATTTGTAATAATCATTTAATTGAAGCTGAAATAGCAAGTTATTTTATATGAATTATCTTTTGAAAGTAATCTTTGCTAATACAGTCACAAAGAAACATCTAGGGAAGTCTTGTCAGAAAATACATCACTTTGAACAATTAACAAAGACAACACATCTTTTCAGATAATGCTAGATAATTAGTAACATTAGGAAAATGAATAGTAGGTACTCTGAAAAGAAATGTAATAACTGAAGTTGTAATAAAATATCAGTTAAGTACACATTACGTTTTTAATACAAAGATTAACTTCGTACCATAAACTTTAAAATAATTTGATTACAATGGGAGAATTTATTATAGTAGTGTAAATTTGTACTTCTAATTGAATTCAAAGTCATTTGTACGGTAAAAAGTTTTTTACTGTTTACATCTTCCAAAAGTTTGACAGCATTTAAAATTTTATTTATCACTTGGGTACTCATCTACTGTTTGTACTTTTGCAAAATTCCTGCATCAATTTTTAAACAGTTGAGAGACTTTTGAATATGAGTAGAAATAAATATCTCTAATCAATGTAGGAGACAAAAAGTAGATGACAGAAAAGACAGTTGTATTTTTTCCTGTTCTAAAGAAACATGAGCAAACGACTGTACATGGTTAGTCATCTGTAAGCATTCTGTGGCGACATTCCATGTTGCTCTTCCCATGGCATCTTGAGGTATTCAGCATCTACTTCTTTCCACATAGACACTGGTAGAAAGTGCATTTTAAAATTCTCTATTACCTTATCCTGGCATATATATTTTTTAGATTAGGGATAGGACATTTAAGATAGTTTTAATGTAATTCCAAAAGTATTCTATATTAACCCCCAGTTTTATACCTTTATACAGGATCATTTCCTGTATTGAAATTAATATGGATTAAATTCAATTTGGCTTTAATAATAAACAAGATATAAAATGGGAAAAAACAGTGGAGGAATTAGGTTTTATAAAGTATTGCACTTGAGTTCACTGCAATAATGTATTACGATTAAATTTACCTGAGGACAATCCTGATTCAATGGGTAAGATAAGTAATAGCTTGTGAAAGTTTTATCAAATACTTCTAAAAATGTATTCACATTTTAACTTAGGATTGTACATTTTAGGTATTCTTAAATGCATCTGTAAACTTGTTTAGTCCCAAGAAGTTCCTACCAAAATCTCCCTATGCAAAAATCACTATTGCTTTCTCGAAGAATCATGCTTAAACTACTATGTATATCTGAATCATAAAAAATAATCATGACCAATTCTATTCCAAGTAGCCATATCATTTTCTGTTGAAAATGTGTGTACTTTCCAAAGAACACTGTTGACTATCATTGCAAAGGATCACTATTATTATTCTTTTAAAATGATTGTTTAATTTTCATTGGTATTTTACAATAATGCTTAAAGAACTACCTTGAACAATGACCTGTTTTTAGTAGACTTTTAAAAAGAATCATACACTTTTAGGCCTTAATTATGTGCATTTTTCACACTATAAAACTTTATTGGATAAGAATCCACATTAAGCACACCATTAAATATACAGACTTTAATATATTTTTAGGCAGCCACCAGCAGGATACCTGGAGAGACGCTCCTCCCAGTGATTTTTGGCCAACAGGGTAGGTGACTTAATTTGAGGACTCACAGATGCATTGCTCCTCTGGGCCCATGGTGTTGGGGATTACCCTGGTTAACCTGGTGGTACCTGGGGAGCTCTAACTTTCATTTTAACAGGAAAATTGCCTTCTAATTTGGTGTATACTATAAATTTCTCAATGTGAGCACTAGAGTGTGACTTAGGGGACTGTAGTGTACTTTTTCAAATCAAAGATAAAAGTGCAAATATGCATTGGATGTTCCAAAGTCAGGATGTTTAGAGGTCATCAAGTACCTTAAGATCAACCCCTCTTTTCTTGTTTAACCTTTCATTTTACTTCATTTTATTATGAAGAGGTCAAAAGTCACAGCTGTGTCCTCTGCTGAATAGATTTCCAGGCTTTGTTTTCTGTTACAACAGAGAGGAATGTTTATGTAGATGGAATTTAAATGCATTGCATAAACACATCCATGAAAAACAGAGAATCACAACTCAGTCATGTCAGTTTTGTGGTGTTACATATAAGCTATGGTGACTGTTCATATCTAAATTGCTACAAGTAAAGAGCAAAGGAGCAGTGTCTGTCATAGGTCCATTGAGGTGAGGAGAGACTGTATAACTGTTGCTGCCACATCCAGTAATAGTGCCATACCAGCCCAAACCTTGTGAATTTGTTAAACTGCAAGCAAAAAAGAAAATAAAAAGAAAAATTGCCATCAAACTGTGATCAGAATATAGAAGTCACACTGACATTTTTAGTTTTTAAAAAAGTTCATGATACAGTTAGTATCAGATACACTAAAATATAGTCCTTGCCAAGTTACATGACTTTCTACAACACTCAGTTATTTTCTAATACCTAATATCTTTAGCTCTATTTACATAACACGAAAGTGAATAAATACCACACAGAATGAGTAGAACTTGAAAAAAATAATAGTGATGTACTTGTGTACTATGTGCTGTTCTAAAATACTGCATGTACATTTGTTCTATGTAAATATATGTATACACATACCCATTTAATTTTCTCAGAAATGCTATCAAATCAGGTCTATTATCATACCACTTTTTCACAGATAAAAAAATAGTCTCAAAAATGGAATGTTAACATATTATGACACCAAAAACCAATGTCAGGTGAAACGTGGACTAGGAGGTCTTACCAAAAAGTGGAAATTACATAAGCGTATGGGAGTCAGAGGGTAGGTAAGACAGAGAAGGGAACATGTGTGAATAAATGTCGAAAGGGCTAATACCAACCTAGAACTGAGCATTAAATACAGGCAAAAAAAATGCACATGATGGCCTCTAAGTATATGTAGTGCAACCCACAATGTGTAAGAGAAGGAAAAGAGAGAAAGGGAGAGAGAAAAAGAGATAAAGAACCTGCCATTTAGGCAGGCTATGGGAGGGGGGAGGAAATTGGGGACATTGGTGGTGGGAAATGGGCACTGGTGGAGGGTGGGGTGCTGGAACACTATGTGACCGAAACCTCCAAACATGAACAATGTTGTAATTGTATAATTACAATTATAATTATAATTACAATTGTAATTATAATTACAATTACAATCACGGTGGTATAATAAAATATTAAAAAAAATGGAATGTTAAATAATGTCTAGAGGAAGTTAGGATTACATAAAATGCTCTGAGATTGTCACTTTGCCCTAGTACATGGTTAATAGTACAAATTTGCAATGTTTCGAACAAGAGTACAGTAAGACCTATGAAATCTAAGCAACTCAGGACTGTTAAGGGTTTCTCTGATTTTTGAATTGCATTAGAAATATAGTACACACATAATTCTATGATATTTTCCCTTCCGATTTCACCAAACCCTACCCATTTGAACCAATAAGGAATCCTGAAAGGAAATGATACCACTTTATCCCCCAAAGATACTTATCTAAAAAGGTAACATATGTGCTTAGAGTCAGGCTATACTGCAGGTTTAGAGTATAGATTCTACTGTAGGTTTACCATTTACTGCTTTGAGCTCAAATATTAAATGTTCCTTATTTATGCATTTCCAAGCCACATATTTCACGTTTGGGCTAAATTCAGATTTGTTCTTTTCAATATATTTCATTAGTAATTCTGTACCTTCCTTCTCTTGAACTTCCCAGTCTTGGCAAGTCGTCATCACTATCATATCGTCTTGGATTGTCAAAAAAGTAAGCTCTGGAGCTATAACTGTGACTATTTATCATGCCAGCTGGTGCCTGTGAACAAAGAATTGGAATCATATGAAGATTTACTTTTAAACTGAAAAAGGAGATTGGGATGTATAATGCTTTTTATTTCCAAACTTTGTCAAACACAGAAAATCAACATAAATTTTCCATTTTCCCCCATTATTTTTTAAAATGGGAATATAGGGCTAGAGAGATAGTACATCAGGTAAAGTGCTTGCTTTGCATGCAGCTAACCGTAGTTCAATCCCCACCACTCTATATTGTTCCCCAAATCCTGCCAAGAATAATCCTTGAGTGCAGAGTCAGTATAAAGCACTGAGGAAGGCTGGGTATATCCCCACCCAGATCCCCAAATATATAGGGAGAACAAGCATTAGGAATATTACAGTATCATACCAAATTCTGATTTAATCTCTGCGCCCGAAAAACAGGACTATCGACCATGCTGGTACATGTTCCCACAGAAAGAGAACCATTCCAAATACTATATACTCTTCTCCACTTATGTCTTCTATATGAGCCTGTAAACAATATGGCAGAATAAATTTTAAATTAGTTTCATGCATAATTTATAATCCTCCACAATTTATTTGCTCCAGGTAGGGTAGTTAGAACATACCAACTATACATACATAAAAATACATAAAATTCTGAATTAAATTTCCATAATTTGGGATCAGAGTGATAGTCCAGCAGGTAGGGCGTTTGCCTTGCACGTGGCTGACCTGGGTTCAATCCCCGGCATCCCATATGGTCCCCCCAAGCACTGCCAGGAGTAATTCTTGAGTAAAGAGCCAGGAGTAACCCCTGAGTGTTGCTAGGTGTGATTCAAAAAGCAAAAAAAAAAAAAAAACAAATAGTTTGTGGTTTGTAATACAATATGTATACACACACATATATTTACATATAACATATACTATATATACACATAATATATACATATATTTAGATATACTACATATATTTTTTTTGTTTTGTTTTTTGAGGCCACATCATCTATGCTTAGGGGTTACCCCTGGCTGTGCACTCAGAAATTACTCCTGGAAGTACTTGGGGGACCATATGGGATGCCAGGGACCGAACCCGGGTTGGCTGCATGCAAGGCAAACACCCTCCCCCTGTTGTACTATCACTCCGGCCCACAATATGTATATTTTAAAGACTATAAAGTACTTTGATACTCAGTAGATATAAAAAAATCTATTTTTTCCCTTTCTTTTTCTAGGGTCATACCCAGCGATGTTCAGGTGTTACTCGTGGCTCTGCACTCAGGAATTACTCCTGGTGGTGTGTGAGGAACCACATGGGATGCTGGGGATTGCATCCAGGTCAGCCACATGCAAGGCAAATGCCTTACTTGATGTTCTATCACTCTGGTCTCTCAAATTTTTTCAACAAATCAATTTATGGAAAAATTTGGGGAGACTTGAAAGCAGTGTTCAGGAGGCCTAGGGGTTGCTCCTAGCACTTCTCAGTGAACTAGGCCCACAGTTCAATGCCAATGCCTGAAGATGTAGTGCTTCTTGGCCCTGCACTACTGGGGGATTAAATAGGCCACCACAGTGCTTCTGGGAGGCCTCTGGGCTGCACCAGCAATGCTCAGGAGACCATGTGCTGCTGGGGACTGAGCCGGCTTGGCTGCATGCATGTGCCATACCCCTTTGTAGCAGTAAGTAGATCTAAGGATATGCAAAGGAAGGTCTGATGTATACTGCCTGTTAACAGATACATGGGGTCTTCTGGCAGACTGTCTCCAATTAGAGTTAGTATGTAGAAAACCCTAGGGAAACTGTTAATCAAGCTGCACTTACACAGACAAAGGCTATCCTAGGTCATTTTTCTGCACATTCCCGTGTTGGCTCTAATTAACCCTAGATGGTGGAGTCTTATGAACAAGACCTTGTCTTCTGGGGCAATTTAGAAAGGCTAAGTTAACAAACTGTTGCATTCTTTGCTTATCTCACCTCACTGAGGTAGCACCACCTGCAGGCTTCTGGCTCCTGAGTGTCTCCTCCCTATCACCATAAATCCTATGGTAGAAATGTAAAATGTCCTTGCAGTGTCAATTATGTAAACTTAACTCTAAGTTTTACTGCCCTTTGTTGTGTTGGCTTATAAGGAAGTTGGGGTCTTTGTTAAGAGTCAGTCAGCTCTCATAAGTGAACTCTAGTCAGTCAGCTCTCCTCAATGAGCTGTGGTCAGTGAGCTCTGGTCAGTCAGCTCTAGTCAGTCAGCTGTGGCCAGTTAGCCACCAAGATGAGAGCTGATGCCCCTCCGGCTGGTGATCATTAAAAATATTAATGGAAATACGTCTTGTGCCTGGAGTCTCATCTCTGCGCCTCCGACCCGACAGGACATTCCTGCTTCACCCCTTGTAACAGCACTTGACACCTTTTGAGGTGTATGTATGCCATTTTTAAACTTCAGAAGGAATTCAAAACATTTCTGGTTAAAATTTTAGTATTTCAGTGTCTCAGCTCTGCAGTTACTTAAAAATATGCCTAGTGACCTAAATTGGATGTTAAATGTGTTATTTAAAAATTATTATTATGATTATTATGATTATTATTATTGCTTTGGGAAAACCCAGTAGTGTTCATGGCTTACTTCTGGCTCTGCACTCATGGATCACCTCTGGCAGTGTTGAGATAGTGCATGCGGTACTGGGATCAAACTCCAGTAAACTGCATGCAAGGCAAGCACCCTACCAGATATTGGAAGAGGGAAATGGATAAGGAATGAAGACAAGGTGTAACATGGTGAAAATCTTCCTCTTTAGAAAAGTAAAATGGCGATAAATGCATTGCCAGGAACCTTAATTTCAAGACAAAGATATGTAAAGATGTAACAATAAACTGCATTTCCTAAAAGTGAATGGGAGTATCTGTTCATCTCCTTACCCATTTATGGACAGGTCATGGATTTTTTTTGGTTAGGTTTTTTGAGTGAGTTATAGATCTTATATATTAACCCTTCACCTGTGTGCAAATATTTTCTCCCATTCGGCAGGAAAAAATATGACTAGCTAGAATATTAATAAATGAAGTAACAAATATATGAACACTCAAAACTCTGAATGCTCTCCTACCATCAGGTGGAGATGGGGCTGGGAATAATGCTCAAAGGGCTGGAGCAACACTGGGAAAAATAATGCTGGGAGGGGCCTTCTAAGCACTAGTGGGAAGATCCCAGGGTCAAGACTGACCATGTCATATATTCATGATTTTACCAAAATTAAAATATGAAGCCAAACATTTAGGTTATATAATTTACTCGTCATATTCAGTAGATAATAAATATGTAATCAATTTACCTATGATGTTTGAATGCCATCGTTTAAGATGTTAGTAAAATACATTCAAGTGTCATATAAAGAAATGCAAATACTGAAGGCTGGAGCGATAGCACTGCAGGTAGGGCATTTGCCTTGCAAGCAGCTGACCTGGGTTTGATCCCTGGCATTCCATATGGTCCCTGAACACCACCAGGAGTAATTCCTGAGTGTAGAGCCAGGAGTAACCCCTGAGCATCACTGGGTGTGACCCAAAAGGCAAAAAAAAAAAGCAAGTATTCCTTTGTGAGTGCTCACAAAGAATGGTTTCAGGAGTCACATGCGGCAATTGCTGAGTACGTGACGGTTGGGTAGATAGCATATCTTGTACACTTGAATTCCTGGGTTCAACCCTTACCATTGTCCCCCTTTCAAATATCCAAAGTCACATATAAATGAGGATTATTTTGTTATTAGCCATCTTGGGAGGCAAAGGATGAACCCAGAACTTTATGCATATAAGACCTGTATTCAACTACTGAGTCACGTTCCCAGCCCTAATGGAGGATTTTTAGGCTCAAAGCTCTGAGTACGATTCCGCAGCTGGAGATTCCATATAAGTGCTTACAAGTTAAAAACTTAAAATGCCCTATTAGTTATCATCACTATCATATTAGCATATTGGCAATGTGTGGCATGTACTTACCTTATCTGAAAGATTATCCCAACCATAATTAAATGGACTTTCTAATGTATCCTGAGATATGGTGATAACCACCAAATTATAGCATGCTCTTGAAGAATAGAGAAGAATGACTACGGAGCCTACAACGACTGTCTGGCACAGAGACATACCCTAGAAGAAAAACATCAACATGTCACACTGAAACTTTTTTTTTTTAAATGACAATTTGTCCATAAGCCTATTTCAACACACTCCTAGAAAACAATAAGTGACACCTGTTGAAATTAACTGCCCATTACCTAGGAGGGGGACATGGGATCAGTGGCATAGGATAGGCCTCTCATGTATGAAACCTGGGTTCCATCCCCAGCATGACAAAGAAAAGTAATGATGATTAACTTGTTTTACAATTCCTCATCCCAGAACCACCAGTATTTAAACTATCCGGTTAATACAAGTGCTCAGACAACTTGCCCAAAAGTAGCTGCCAGAAAATTTTGCTATGTTAAGTTGCCTAGATCTCTTATGTAATATATGAATTAAAAAATTGATGAAAGCTGTGTTTTGGTATCAGAGAAGTAGTTTCATCAGAGAGGTGAATGGTAATTAAGAGTTTTAGTCCATTTGATACATTTACTTTTTAATAAGATAGATTAGAATAGAACAAGTCTATGATATTTGCTTCGTTCTATTTGATTGATGTTGCTGTATAAAGTACTTCATATTCTTACACAAAGAGACTTAAGTGATAAACTCTAAATATCTGCAGGGCTAGCCATAATGTGTAAAATAAGAGGGAGAGAGATGCAGAGACAGTGAGAGAGATAGAGAGAGAAAGAGAGGAAACTGGGGTACCTGCTATTAAGGTGGGTGGGGGGGAGGGGAGGGGGTACATTGGTGGTGGAAATGGGGCACTGGTGGAGGGATGGGTGCTGGAATACTGTATTACCAAGAACCAATTATGAACACCTTTGTAATTGTGTGTTTCACGGTGGTATAATAAAAAATTTAAAAAAATAAAACAGCTAGCAAACAAAAAAAAAAATAAAGTACTTCATATTCTTAACGATAAAATCAAAGCTGTCACTATTTCCCCCCACTATAGAAAGACTTCAGAACTTAAGAACTCTTTTTTTAAATACATTTATTGAGGGGCCAGAAAATACAGCAGGTAGGGCATTTTTGCCTTGCAAAACTCGAACCCTGGCATCCCATACGGTCCTCTGAGCACTGCCAGGAGTGATTGCTGAGCACAGAGGCAAGAGTAACCCCCTGAGCATTACCCGTTATGTCCCCAAAACCAGAAAAACAAATATCATTGAATCACTATGAGATACCAAGTTATGAAGCTGTTAATGATTAAGTTTCAGCTGTACAGTGTTCAAGTACCCATCCCTTCATCAGTGTCCACTTTCCTCCACCAATGTTCCCGGTTTCCCTCTTATCCCCCAACTTGCCTTCAGAACTTAGTAACTCTTAACTGGGCACACTTTATAGAAGAGAGATGACCCTTGCAGTCATTCCTCTCCAGATATTTGTATTTCACCAGCAATGAATTAAGATATTTGTGGTATCTTAATTATTAAAATCTTTAATCTGAAAAAATGACACCATTACCAAAGAGATCATTTTGGAAAAACTTCCAATATGTTGTCTTGGGAGTTTGTATTTTGATGTCACAATGGTTAAGGGGTAGTAGAGGATTATAGTATTCAAAGTTTGGCGTGTACAATGTTTTGCAAATCATAGAAGTTCATGTATGACCTAATGTTTGTCCTTTAGTAACTTTCCAATATTCTCTTGAACACTCACTATAAAAAAATCTCTATGATATCAGTCAGCATCTCTTTTACATATAAACAAAACTGGTGCTTGATAAATTAGATGTGGAAGATTTTCATAAACACACATACATATATAAATTGAGGGAGGTTTGTACTTTGTTTTGTTAGGAACTGCATTATGAATTGTAAAAATATTTCAGGGGCTGGAGAGACAGTACAGTGGGCAAGATGCTTGCCTTGCATGTGGCCAACCTGGGTTTAGAACCAGTCACCACACATGGTACCCCAAAGAGTGAACCCTGAACGAATGATACCTGAATTTCTGAGCACAGAGCCAGGAGTAAGAACGAGCAAAGCTGGATGTGGTACCCCAAAACCAAACAATAAAGATTTTGATTTAAAAGAATTACAGAAAATCATAATGCTGACAGCAATGCTATTATGGTAGGTACATCAGGCACCAATGCAGTGCCCCGTAACAGCCTGCAACTGTCCCATCAGTTACTGTGTGTGAATATGAACCTCTACTACATCAGATCCTAAACTGACATGTTAAAATATTTTACATTTCCTTTGAGTTTTATCTTTATATTATAACTAGGGAAATTACATAGAATTTTTCAAATGTATTTGTATAGGTAGGTTAAACAATCTCAATGACAGGATTGAAACAGCTATTTGAAAGAATTCACTGAACTTGGGAGAATTGAGAATGACTTATAAGACTACAATTTGATTAACTATGAATTAAGCATTTTTTGGTATCAAATGTGGCAGTGCTCATGGGTTAATCATGGTTCTGTGCTCGGGCGTTGCCCCTGGAGGTGCATGGATGATCCCGTGGGACTGGGCATGATTGCATCATACCTCCCTATGCCAAGCACCATCTCCCATTGAGCTATTTTTCCAACCTCACACATTTTCAAGGTAAATGAGAAGAAAGAGAATGAAAAGACCAAAAATATAACATTTTGTGATATCAAAAAGTTCTTTTCACTAATCCCAAGAAGATTAAAGAGTCAAAAAAAATCATGGCAGAGCCGGAGTGACAGTACAGTTGGTAGGGCATTGCCTTGCATATGGCTGACCCGGTTCAATCCCCAGCATCCTATATTGTCCCCCCGAGCACTGCCAGGAGTAAATCCTGACTACAGAGCCAGGAATGACCCCTGAACATCACTGGATGTGACCCTAAAAGATGGGGTTAACTGGTCAGGAGTGATTCAGGAGCACAGAGCCAAGAGTAACCCCTAAGTACTGCCAGGCATAGCCCCCAAACAAAACACAAAACAAAAAATAAAAATCATGACTAAAATTTTATATGTGCACAATTTAGTTCTGCTTATGCTTCATGTAAATTTTATATAAAATATAAAATTTATATATTTTAATATATTAAAATTCATATAAATTTTATATCATGACTAAAATTTTACATATACATATTTATATGTAAATAATTTTATATAAAATTTTTATTTTATATTTTATATCCATATTTTTGTGAATAAATAGTATTTTAAATTTAAACCAATCCACATCCAATTTTAAAAATACTGTATTTATTTTGAAAAAAGGTAAGAAAAACAAAAAAGTTGGAATACTTTAAGCCTTACTAGCCTCTAAAATAACTGTTAAGTTTATTCACTGCTTTGAGCAATAAAATGACAACTAAGATATCCTACAACGTGGGGGAGAAGCTATATATATATATATATATATATATATATATATATATATATATATATATATATATATACGCTGTAACTACAACACCGACTTTGAAATAAAGACTTTGAGGAAAACAAGATAGCAATAATACAGAAACATTTCATTATACAAAATAAAATGCAAAGTATGGATATTTAACAATGAAAGAAATCCACTGATTTAGAAAATAAGACTTTTTACCTTCAAAAATGCAGAATAAATGAAAATAACGGGATCATTTAATATGGAAAATGTTGCCAAAATGTTTAAGTAAACCCTAATAAATGGACTCAAAACAGAAGATTCTTCTCAGGTGCCATCTTAAAAAATGATAATCCATTTGCCCCCATCTGAGACACACTTACCATGCCCCTCTTTAGAAATCCTACACTTAGGGCCGGATTGATAGTACAGAGGGTAAGTTTCATGCTTTGCATGCAACTGACCCAGTTTCGATTTCTGGCACCCTATAGTCCTGATCCCACCAGAAGTGATCCTTAAATGTAAAGCCAAGGATAATCCCTGAGCACCACTGGGAATGGGTTCCCACTGAATTCCCTCAAAAAAAAAAATCCCACACATGACAGGTAGTGCTAATTGTCACACTTGTTACCGCACTCCAGTATACATCATTAACATCTGAGTATGTATAACATTAACTAGAGTTCAAAATTTGTGTACAGGTATTTTTTTTTTAAATTGATGTAACATTTATTTATAACATTGCTTCTGAAGACATCTTTAGAATGCAAATAAGCAGAAATTCAACTTATCAGTAAGTTTTGACAAATGAATACACCTATGTAATTCTATTCTACCAAAACAGAACATTACAATCACATGAGTTTTCTGCATCTCTTCCAATTCCCAGGATGCCAATACTCTTGTGTTTTTGTTCTCACCACAATTTAGTTCTGCTTATGCTTCATGTAAATGAAATAATAGATATGAACTCATATTTTCTTCATACCTCATACTGATTTTGAAATTCATCCACACCAAGTTATTGGCTATAAGAATACAGATCTCTGTGTTGCTTAAGTGGATTATTTGGGTGATCAACTCATCCTGATTTGCTCAAGAGTTACCTAGTTTTAGCACTAAAATCCCACATTCTGGAAACTCAATCAAAGAAACACCAGTAATCACACCGATTTCCACTACATGACTGAACAAGACTGCTTATATGGCAGTTCTGTAAATCCATTTCTCTCTGCTAATAGGCAATTTCTATTTACGTTTGTAAACTGATCTTTTTTTGGACATGTACTTTCATTCCTTTGGAGGTAATGACATTTTTTAAAGAAAGTATGAGTGTTCCTCTTGCTCCATCTCCTAGACAGTCTTTTCAGTATTTCCATATTGGTGGATATGTGATAATACATAACCTTTTGAAAATTAATGCTTCTCCAGTGAATACTGATGCTATTATTATTGATTAGTATATTTTCAGTGTAAATCGTCTATTAAAATATGTTAACCACTTCTGAATTGTTCTGTGTCTTGGTTTAATTGATTTTTAGAAGATCTCTATCACTTGTCACGTGGGTTCCCATTGTTCATCGACTTGCTCGAGCGGGCACCAGTAATGTAGTAATGTCTCCATCATTGGGAATAAGGTCCATTATTATTACTGTTTCTGGCACTTAGAGTACACCACCAGGTAGCTTGCCAGGCTCTGCCGTGGCTCTGGGTTCATCCCAGTGGGCCCAGCATTTTTCTATGTCAGGGCAAAGAAAACAACTGAGTCATGGAACCAGGGTCTGACCTGGCCATAGGCGCAGCACAGAGAGCCCCAGCTCCCTGTCCTACTCTGCCCCAGGCTAGCTCCAGCTGCTAGGTACAGCCCCAAGGGGAGCACCCAGGAGGAAATGCTAAAGGAGAGGAAAGGGACGGCCTGCAGATACCCTGTCTCCTTAGCATACTTCACAAGTCACCCCCCAAAGGAAGCCTGTGGGGCTAGCTGTCAGCTCTGCTTATGGCAGGGCCATCCAGGAAGGAGAAGACCCAGGAAGGAGAAGATCTCTATATACACTGGAAAATAAGTTCCTGTTATGTGTACGAATTATATTTTCAAGTTTATGGTCTACCTTTATAATTTCCTAGTATTTTTGTCTCTATCGTGAAAAATTTATCATGTTTAAGTTTACCAATTTATTTAGTGGTGTTAGGACTCAAACCAAGGGCTTCATACGTATGTGAGATATATGCTCCACCACTGAGTGACATAATTTTTTTAAATTAGTTTCCAATGACTTAAGAAATCTCCCTTTACTCAAATTGTAAAAGTTTCTCTTCTGTTTCCTGTATAAGTATTAAACTTTTTTCACGTATATTTAAATATGTGATCTATTTTGAATTATGTATGTGTAGTATGAGATAGAGATTCATTTAATTCATATGGGTTTCCAATTGTTTCAACACCTCTAATCAAAATATTTTCCTTTCCCTATTGAACTGTTTTAGCAATTCTGTGAAAATCAAAAGACCATATAAGTGTAGAGTGATCTGAAGGCTCTCTGTTCTGTTCCATTGATCTGTTTATTTTATGTCAGCAACACAGTCTTAATTATTACAGCTTTATATTAGGTCTCACATGAATGGGCTTACAGCATCTTCTTTTTAAGGACAACTTTATGTACTGTTAAAAGCAGCTACCAGTCATATGCAGGTATCCTCCTTTAAACTAAAATATCGGTTTCTGTCATATTAACCATCATGCTTAGCAGTCAAACAGGGCTAGAACGGGCCGGAGCGATAGCACAGCAGGTAGGGCATTTGCCTTGCACGTGGCCAACCCAGGTTTGATCCCTGGTATCTCATATGGTCCCCTGAGCTCTGCCAGGAGTAATTCCTGAGTGAAGAGCCAGGAGTAACCCCTGAGTGTCACGAGGTATCACTGTATCACTGTCTTCCCGTTCATCATCGATTTGCTCGAGCGGGCACCGTAACATCTCCATATGACCTGTCTCATGCAAGTAGAGCTCAAGGGCACCTGCTTGCTCCAGGAACATAAAGGGCCTCAAACCATTCCGGAATGAGGTCTATAATTGTTACTGGTATCTGGCAGTAATAAATAAATCAAATATGACACGGGTAGCTTGTCAGGCTCTGCCGTGCGGGTAGCATACTCTTGTAGTCATCTCAAAATCCAGCATTTATTGATGAACCTCGCGGCCTCATAGGGCGGGAGCTGGGCTGTGATAGGCTGGTCTGCAGCGTGGAGTTCTGACGAGAGGGAAGTCTGGATGTGGAAAATGGAGGCCCTCATGGAGTCAGGGTCGTCTGGCTTGTTGTGAGGCTCTGGGCCGGATACCACGGCTAGATACCACGCTGAATAATAGCTGTAAGTTCATCATTACAGAAAGTTTTATCAGAAGGCACAATTTTTAAGTATTTCAGGACTTTTTGCTTTTCTTTAAAAAATTTTACAATTTCCTGATCAGTTTATAATATCTTAAATCTTATAGAAAATTGTGAATTTTATAGAAAACTTTTACAATCTCCTTGTCAATTTGCAAGACCTTAAATCTTACAGGAAACTGTGAATCTTATAAAAATACAATTGCATTGACTGTACAATCATTGTGAGATTTACCATTATAACTACACTGTCTTCTAATCATAAATAATGATTTTCGTTGATTGAGATCTTTAATTTTCTTTGAACACATTTGTAATTTTCAGTGTAGATATACTGCTTTCTTTAAAGAAAATTTATTCTTTGGGATCTTGTTTTTGGTCCATAACTTGGACGCTCAGGGGTCTCTCCTGGGAGTTCTTGGAGGCACATGTGGTACAGGGATAAAACCTGGGGCTTCTGCATACAAACGAGCAAAACAAGCCAGGTGAGCTCTCTCCTCAGTCAATGGAGTTGCAATTTGAATATAATATTCTGATTTTCTGATACATATATATGTATATATTTATTTATATAAATGTAATTTTTGTATTTAGATCCCTAAAACTTGCTAGGCTCAGTAACCCTAAAATTTGCTAGGTTAGTTTTTCAGTTCTAATAGATATTCAATAGGTTCCTTAAAATATTCTATATAAACCATATTATCTGCAATTAGAGATAATTTTACTTTTTTTTTTTTTTTTTTTTGCTTTTTTTGGGTCACACCCAGCGGTGCTCAGGGGTTACTCCTGGCTCTGCACTCAGGAATTACTCTTGGCAGTGCTTGAGGGACCATATGGGATGCTGGGGATCGAACCCAGGCCGGCACAGGCTGGCCGCGTGCAAGGCAAACACTCTACCACTGGGCTATCGCCTCCAGCCCCCTCATTTTACTTTTTTTTTTTTTTTTTTTGCTTTTTTGGGTCACACCCGGCAATGCTCAGGGGTTACTCCTGGCTCTGCACTCAGGAATTACTCCTGGCGGTGCTTGGGGACCATATGGGATGCCGGGGATCGAACCCAGGCCGGCACAGGCCGGCGTGCAAGGCAAACGCCCTACCCGCTGGGCTATCGCTCCGGCCCCCTCATTTTACTTTTTAATTTCCAATTTTAGTTTTGGTTCTTTTTTTTCTTGGAATACTGAACAGATGTGAAGACAGTGGACATCAGTAATATGTGTTCAATCTTAGGGGCAAAACTTTTTTTTTTTTTTGGGTCACACCCAGCACTGTTCAGTGGTTACTCCTGAGTGGTACTCACGGGACCATATAGGATGCCAGGGATTGAACCCAGGTTGGCCACGTGCAAGGCAAACACCCTACCCGCTGTACTGTCGTCTGGCCCCCAAATCATTTGATTCCTGTATGATAATATCTAGGATTTTTAAAGTGATCTTTTATCAAATCAACAACATATCTTCTATTCTTTATACATTTAGAGCTTGTTTTTTATTTTTTGGGGTCACACTCAGTGGTGCTCAGGGATTACTCCTGGTTCTGCACTAAGAAATCACTCCTGGAAGACTTGGGGACCAAATAAGATGCTGGGGATTGAATCCAGGTTAGCTGCTTGCAAGGCAGTACCCTACCCTCTCATGCTGCTATTGCTTGGCCTCTCAGATGATAAGTTGTATATCTACAAAGATGGCTATTTTTCTCTCTTGTTATTTTTACCCTCTCTTTTGTTATTTTAAGGCCATAAACTACATGGATTTCCAAATATTAAACCAGTTTTGCATTCCTGGAATAAACTGTTCTTGGTCATGATGTATTATCCTATTTGTTCTTTTATTTTTTTGTTCACAAATGGACTACTCCCAGCTCTGTGCTTGGGCACTGCTGACTGCGATGCTCAGGTGATAATGTGATGTCTGGAAAAGCATGTGTTCAGCCCACTGAGGCATCATTGCAACTTTTTATGCTCCTTATTTCTATGAAATATTATTGTGTATTTTTATTTGTTTTATAAACTTTGTCAAGTTTTATTTATTTATTTTTTTTTTTGGGTCACACCGGTGATGCTCAGGGGTTACTCCTGGCTCTTGGCACAGGAATTACTCCTGGCAGTGCTTGGGGACCATATGGGATGCCGGGGGATTGAACGCGGGGTCGGCTGCGTGCAAGACAAATGCCCTACCCACTGTGCTATCGCTCCAGCCCAGGTTTTATTATCAGTAATACATGCTAAACAAATGATGTTTTTATTCCTTCCTTTCTTTTCTAAAAGATCTTGTCAATCATTGGGGTTATTTATACCTTAAATTATCTAGTGACGCAATCCGAGCCAGAGTTTTATTTATTTATTTTATTTATTTATTTTTGCTTTTTGGGTCACACCTGGCGATGCTCAGGGGTTACTCCTGGCTCTGCACTCAGGAATTACTCCTGGCGGTGCTTGGGGAACCACATGGGATGCCAAGGATCGAACCCGGCCAGCATGAGCCAGCCGCATGCAAGGCAACGCCCTACCCGCTGGGCTATCGCTCCAGCCCCTAGAGTTTTATTTTAAGGAAAATTTATGATAATAACTTCAGTTTCTTTAGTAAGTACTATATGGCCTACTTGTAGTTTCTATTTTTTCTTGTTTTTTGGCCACACCAGGAGTAATGGGTTACACCTGGCTCTGCACCCAGGAATTTATCTTCACAGTGCTTGGGGACTATATGGGACGCTAGTGATGAAACTTGGGTTGGCGTGTTCAAGGCAAATGCCTTACCTGCTGTACCATTGCTCTGACCCTGGAGTGTGTTTTTTTATCTTTTATCCATTTTGTCATAGTTGTAATGAAATTTGTAAAATATATCTTCAAAGAATCATTTATATTACTTTATGTTTTAATGCACAATATCTATATATTACTCCCACTCATTGTATGAGCAATTTTTATTTATTCTCTACATTTTTCTGTATATCAAATTTGTTGATACATGAAAAGAGTTAACTTTTGGCTTTAATTTTAAAGTATCAATGCAAGATTCTTCAGGCTAAATTACTATACAGCATTGCTGGTAAAGCTACTGCCTTAATGTCTACTGCTGACTGCTGTGGAAATTTTGTAAAGAAATTATGGTATTTTTATTTTCTAAAAATATAGCAAAGCTACCAATTAAAAATTTAAATGAGGGGGTCAAAGAGATAATACAAGTGGGGATGGCACTAGCACTGCACACAGCTGACTGAGTTTGATCCCTGGCACCACATATGGTCTCCAGAGCTTACCTAGGAGAGATCACTGAATGCAAAGCCAGGAGTAAGGCCTGAGCACAGAGGCCACAGATGTGGCCTCAACCCCCCAATTCAAATTTAAACAACTGAAGAGTCAAAGAGTCAAAGATAGTACAGCAGGTAAGATGCCTTCCAATCATGTGGCTGATTCATATTCAATTTTTTCCATCATATATGGTCTCCTGAGCACAGCCACACGTGATCCCTGAGCATAGAACCATGAGTAAATCCTGAGCACTGCCACAGAAAAATACAAAACAAAAAATTAATTTACAATTTAACATCTTGTGTAGAGCCATATTTATGAATTATAACTAGAGTATCAGAGTTAATTCATATTTATCCAATGTCAGTATCAACTAGTTATTCAAGAAAATACTCTTGACTGGGGCTGAAGAGCTAGCACAGTGAGCGAATAGGGCATGTGCCTTGAATGTGACAAACCTGGGTTCAACCTCCAGCACTACATATGGTTCCCCAGCACTGTCAGGAGTGATTCCTGAGTGCAGAGCCAGGAGTAAGCCCTGAGTACCACTGGGTGTGGCCCCAAAAGCAAACAAAAAAGTGAATAAAGGAAGGATAAAGAAAACAAAAGAGATAATACCCAGGAAAATAAACACAAATAGTACTAAAAATATTCAGTGATAAAAATGCATTTGTTTACCCCAGGCCAACTTTATTCATATTTTCATTAATGCAGCAAAAGGTAAATGGTGTGTAAAACTGCTAGTTCCTAACAAAAATAAAAGCACTGTTATCAATTTTTGTATAGTTTCCTTTACTATGATGCCCAGTTAAAGAAGAATGCCAGACATTTCATTTGGATAGTGGGATTTTGGATTACTTTTGGTGATTGCTGCAGTGAGATACGTACACATACACATATGGTAACCTGAAGTTCTAGTCCTGAGATACTGTAACACTGAACATTAGTGGTCATTTAGTAACATTTTAATAAAAAGAAAGTGATATTTTAATTAAGTATATCATATAAAAAGCAGTGAAAATATTAATTTATTAACCTTGGACTACCATTTTATTTTTTAAAATTTTATCTTCTTCAGAGTGTGTATTTTTTTAGTTTTAATTTTTTTTTTGGCTTTTTGGGTCACACCCAGCAATGTTCGGGGGTTACTCCTGGCTCTGCACTCAGAAAAATACTCCTGGTGGTACTTGAGGGACCATATGGGATGCTGGGGATGGAACCCAGGTCAGCTGTGTGCAAGGCAAACACCATCCCCTGCTGTCCTATCGCTCTGGCCCTAGGACTAGTATTTTAATGTATTGTGTGAGGAAATGTATACTAAAACATTTTACTGTATACCAAAGTACAGAGATTGTTTTGCAGAATAGCACTTAAGTCACTGACCTATAAGTTCAACTAGTTATCTTTCTTTAAAAAATTGGAACCCCAATTTAACTTGATGGACAACTATGGCAGACAATCAATGGGCATTCAGACTTGGTTATTAGGTATAATCCCAATTAAACAAAGCTGTCACTTTAAAGCACACCTGACTACATTGTCAATGATAAAATATCAACTTTTAGGTGAAAATTAGAATCTAAAAATACCTGTAAGCATTTATATCTACTGATAGACTGGCAGCTTCCCCATAGGAGATTTTCTGATAATATCGACAGTGATATCAGCAAATACAATTCTGGATATCTAATTAAAATTTATAATTTTTAAGATCTGTGACAACTATTTTCCAAATAATGCATATTATAAAAATCATTCAAAAGAACAATAACAGACTAAAAATTGAGATGTTTAGTACAAAAAGTTCACTAATATGGCTTTAGATTTCACATGGCAACTAACCTTTAAGAAACCTCCACTTCGGAGTTTTGGTGTAGTATTAGGAAGAATATCCACAATTATCTGAAAAGGCTATTAAAATTCTCCTCCATTTTCCAACTACATATATATGTGAGGATGCATTTTCTTCATAAACTTCAACCTAAACAACATATCACAACAGATTGAATGCAAAAGCAGACATGAAAATCCAGCTATCTTCTGCTAAGACATTAATGAGATTTGCAAAAGGTAAAAACAATATCAGTTTTCTAATTAATCTGGGAAACTATTTTCTGTAAGACACTTAACTGTGGTAACATATAGTGGATTTATTATTCATATTTTAAATAAATGTTTTTAGAATTAATTTTTATTATTATCTACAACATATGGTTAGATATAATCTACATTAATTAAAACTCTTTGGATTCTTTAATAATCTTAGGAGTCTAATGGGTTCTTTAGATCAAAGGTATGTGAACTCTAGTGATTATAGTATATATCCTTAGATTTTTAAACCACATAAAAAAGTCATAAGACTAAATAAAAATTTAAGAATGTTGCTACCATATTGGTTAATTTACCCTTATTCTTTTTATTATAGGTATTATAAAATCTAAACAGGCTTATATATTATATATGTAAATATATTGTTATAGTTTTTGCCTTGTGTAATCATTTATTTTATAGACATTAAGAAATATTTACCACATCTTATGTTATTTCTTCTTTCCTTCTTGAGAAGTTGAAATTCAAACTGATTTTACTCCTTTCAGTCTGTACAATTTTCTTAGCATTTCATACAGCAAAGATCTGCAATTAATGAACCCCTCTTCAATTTTCTTTTATCTGAAAAAGTTTTTCTTTGTTGTTTATTTCTCTAGGTGAATTTTACTGTATATAGATTACAGAAATGACATACTTTTTCTTTCAGCATTTAAAACATATTGCTTCCATGTCTTCTGGGTTCTATTATTTCTAATGAGGGGTGATTATTTGAATCAATATACCCCTATATAAGTGCCACTTTATCTTGCTTTCAACATTTCCTTTTCCTTTATATTTTTAAGAACTTTGTGATAAATCTGTGTATTATTTAAATCAATTCCAACAAAATTGGAAAATTTAAGTCACTGTTTCTTCAAATGCTTTTCCAACATCAACTTTTCCCTCTTTTTATTTGAATAGGGGGATTCTATTTATAATTCGGTCTGGAGATGCTTCATTGCATCTTTATAATCTTTCAGCCTTATCCTCTAAGTTCTTTAATATTAATAATTTCTATTGATTTTAAGTTAATATGGTCATTTTATCTCTAGTCACTTAAGCCCAACTAATGACTTTAACTTTTATTACTGAAATTATTTTTATTCATTTGCTTAAAACTTTTTATTGGCCTTTGGGCCACACCTGGCTGTGCTCAAGGTTTAATCCTAGCTCTGTGCTCAGGGGCCACTCATAGCTATAAAATTTAATTTTAAGGTTTTTTTTATATCTTTTGAGAGTTCCTATTTATTCAGATACAATTTATATGTCTGAGAATATAATATTATGAAATCTTTTTCTAATAAAACTGATATATCCAATACCAAGTTGTCCTAAAGGGAACTATTTCTCTTATCTTCTAAATTTTTTGTTGTGCTCTTGAGTTTGTTTTTCCTATTTCTTGATTTATCAAGTAACTTTGTAATGTGTGAGTGATGTGGTTTGAATCCTATTATATTCTTCTGAAAAGCACTGATTTCTTACTTTTTTTTTTAAAGTAAACTACTCAATGGGGGCCAGAGTGACAGCACAGTGGGCAGGGCATTTGCCTTGCATAGGGTTGACCTGGGATCCATCGCTGGCATCCCATCCATACCATATGGTCCCTGAGCATCCTGCTCAGGAGTAATTCCTGAGTGCAGATCCAGGAGTAACCCCTGAGTATTGCTGGGTGTGGCCCAAAGAGTAAATAAGAAAAGAAAAAGTAAACAACTCAAATTACAAACTGTCTTCCACCATGTCTAAATAGCAACTGAAATCTCAGTTATCTATAATCCTGCTGCTTGGAGTGTGACCTGCACATGTTAGTCCAAATATAAGAGAAAAATTTGGGAAAATTATTTTTTATCGGAATTTAGGACTTCTCTCTGGCTCTCTTCCTGAAATTTCTCACTTTCTATGAATATTGACTTCTTATTCTTCAAGCAGATAAAACAGCTGGTCTATCTTCAAATTTTGACCGACTCATGGATGGGAACTTCTCTCAGGCTAGAAGCTGTAAAAAAACAGGACACTTGCTCAGTGTCATTTCTTTCTTCTAAGTGGTTGCTCTCCGGCGCCTTTAATGCTTTTCCTATTTGGTCCAGAATTTATCACTGCTATCTTTGGGAAGTTGATCCAATAAAAGCTACCCGTTAGAAACTGAACCCCTGCTCATAATTTTTCAAAATATCTCACAATGTGATTTCTATTTTGAAATGAAAGGTCAAGCTAAGCATTAAAATAATAAAAATCAGTCTCAATTAGTAAATTTAAAATTCATTTTGATAAGTATAAGGCCAAAGAGCTTCAAAAAATTTTATGTTGCTAAAGCACAATGAAATCTGATATAGGACAGTAGATCAAAGGGGTGGAGGTCATGCTCAGAGTCCTGCAATAGAGCCTCAGCAATACCAGGCTTCCCCAGCAGTACAGGTGATCTTGGTGGCTTTCCAGCACTGCTTGGGAGCTTTCCTGGGATACAAGCCTCCAAAACGCTGAGATCAAAGACTCCTTTGATTCTACCAATATTATAAAGAAAAGAGCTTATACTGAGTAAACTTTCTTGTCAGGGGAAAACGAATACCGGTTAATACAGTAAATGAGTCTAGAATTACAGGATTAAAATAAAAGCTACCTGAGGGGTTGGAGAGATAGCACAGTGAGAAAGGCACTTGCCTTGCATGTGGCCGACCTGGATTTGATTCCCAACATCCCGGACAGTTCCAAGTCCCACAAGGACTTGTGGGAGTGATTCCTGAATGCAGAGCCGGGAGTAAGCCCTGAACACTGCCAGGTGTGGCCCCCAAACAATACAAAAACCACCCACAAAATAAAAGAAGTACCTGAGTTTAGAAGTAGATAAAAGATATAAACCCTAGGTTGTATGAAGGGACTTTAAAAAAATAGTACAAGTATGTGGTGGGTCAGTTAAGCAAAAAGAACAGAAATTAAGATGTGTGGTAAATAAAGCGAGGTAGCAAAAGTAGAAGTACTGCAGCTCAGTCCGGATAAAGTAAATCCCAGCAAAACAATGAAATTAGAATAGAAATATCAGGGAGATAGAAATCACATTTGTTGCAGAGGAGGATGCAGATTTATTTCTACATTATTATCCTCCTTACATATTGGCTAAGTCATATTTCTGGGTAGTTGAAGAGACCCTAATAGTATTTTAGACTTCTTTTTAAGTCGCAGCCTTATATGGCCTTTAGGATGAGATGTTCTCATAAAATAAATGCTGTTTAGTTGAAAGCCAATGTTCAAGGTGCTGATGTTGTCTCATAATACAATATGTCAATTAATATAGATCAAGGGTTTAGTGCACATGGGATAGGAAGATACACAGAAAATAAAACTGTTAAGAATTGGGGCATGGGAGGCATTGATAAATAGGGAAATGGGAAGGGAGAGAGGGTGAGTGGAAAGGAGAATGTATTATTTGCAAATAACTAATTGGTCTAGAGATAAGCTGATCTTTTTTTCCCTCCCTCCAAGACAAGTTGATCTTCAGTACCAGACACTGATTACCTTCACACTCTATTTAGACATGTAAATTTATATCCAGTTATTCTACTTCTGTGAATTTATCCAAAGAATTCAAAAGCACTAATTTGAAAAGATACATGCACACCTAGGATCACTGGTGTGCTAATTATAGTAGCCAAGACATGTAAACACAATGTAAGTATCCATTAGTAGGTAAGTTTAACCACTTATACATCACACATAAAGGATGAACTACGTATATAGAACGGAACCCTACTTAGCTCTTTGTGTTTGTGTGTGTGTGTGAAATTATGCTACTTTGGACAACATAGATGGCCCTTGAGAGAATTAAGCTAAACCAGACAGGCCAGTCAAAGAAAGAAACACAGATCATATGATTTCACTCATGTGGAAAGCGATAGCCCAGAGGTTAGGGCGTTTGCCTTGAATGCGGCCAGCCCATGCCGGCCCGGGTTCGATCCCTGGCATTCCATATGGTCCCTCGAGCACCGCCAGGAGTAATTCCTGAGTGCAGAGCCAGGAGTAACCCCTGAGCATTGCCGGGTGTGACCCAAAAAGCAAATAAATAAATAAATAAATAAATAAATAAATAAATAAATAAATAAAAAATCTCTGATGCCGAAATAGTGATTACCAGAACAGAAGGGGTAAAGGGAGGGAGTAAATCATGTGAGGGGAGTTAGTTAGCTGTATGGTGATGGAAACAATATAGACATGTAGGTATAAAACTAAGATATGTATAAAGCTATACCTACAAGCCTACAAAACTATGTAGACACTGATATATAAAACTATACACTAGAAACTTATACAATGTTTTCTAAAATAAATAAATACTATAATATTATAAATAGTATTTATTTATAAATAAATACTATAATATTATATATCTAACCAGAGCTATAAGTCTAAAATCTGAAACGTGTCAGAAAAATAATTTTATCAGAATTTTACTATTAAAGATTATACTTTTCATAATAAATTCAGATTTCCCACAGAAATCATGCAAGTGAAGGTAAAGAAAACAGAAATAAAATGTCATGAGAGAAAAAGACCAATACTATAACAAACATATCAATTAAATATAAACTATCAGATAGCCTAGACTTTATTAAAAATATAAAATCCTTAATATTTTATAAAAACTAGTAACACTATATAGTTTTATATGAACTGATAAAAATGTAGCAATGGAACATTATTATGCCTGTACAAATAAAAGATAGTTTTCTAAAATAATCTCAATTAAAAAAGCCCATTATGTATTTCAATAGTACTTGATATTACTTCAATATTACAAATTTCCAAGAAATACCAGAAGTAATACATGAAAAACAATTAACTAGAGATTATAACCCTTAGATTTCAACACAATCTGAGTATAACGATGCAAAAAATATGGTAAAATGACATCAAGTCAAATGAAATTATATGAGAAATCCTCTTGTTCAATGATCTTTATTCTATTTTCAGATTAAATTCTTTTGAGAAATTAATATATATGGGCCTCTTGCCAACAATTTCAGGTATTCAAAAACTCCCTTGTTAGATTTTTCACTACATATCACACAAGAGAACCTTTATATTCACTTTACTAAGCACTTTATGCATTTTCATTTATTTCTTATAGCAACTTAATTGGTAGGGACTATTCTTATCTTTATTACAACCACTGAGATAAATACATTACTTCCATTTTACAGACCAAGAAGAGTGAAGTTTAGAGATGCTATTATTTATCCATTGTTATACAGTACAAACGTAGAAGATGAGATTTACAGCCTTATCTCTTTGTTTCTAGGTTTCCAGTTTTCACTTTGATATACTTGTCTCTCTCTAAGATGTTTCCAACATAATTAAGAAACCAAAATCCTTAAAAACATATACATATCCCAAAGTATATCCAACCCATTAAATTTTTTAATTTTTTCCTTTTTTGTGTCACACCAGGCAACACTCAGGGGTTACTCCTGGCTCTTTGTTCAGGACTCCTGCTGGTGCTCAGGGGACCAGCGTGGGGGAACATATGGGATGCAGACGATAGAACCCGGTCAGCCTCATGCAAGGCTACCTCCCACCCTGCTGTGCTGTCACTCCAGCCCCTCCAACCCATTTAAAATTTTATATTATGGCATTAGTGCAAGAGAACTTGAAGTAGTCACATATAAAAATAAAATTAAAAAACCACCACAGAATATATGGGGGCAATACTAAGAAAATGAGATAAAAACAGAGGTAGACCCAGGCACTGGAGTACTAGTACTATGAGTAGGGAGTTTGTCTTACATGTGGCCATCTTGATTTCTGGTGTCTCATATGGTCCCCGAGCCCACCCAGATTGATTTCTCAGTGCAGAGCCAGGAGGAACCCCTGAGAATATGGGTTGTGGCCCCAAACAAAACAACACAAGCTATTTAAAAACAAGACAAAACAAAACAAACAAATCAGAGGTAGACCCAGAACCAAAAGCTCATTTCATAAGGTCACTTATGACTATTACAGTGGTGAGGCAACATATTTGCCTCTGAACAACACAGCAGCAAAACAAACAAACAAACAAACAAAAAGGAAAAAAAAGAAAGATTTAATCAGCACTTTTTTCTTAAAAAAGACAGTACTGAATTGTAAAAAAAAAGACCTCTGGAACATGTTGTGATATCAGTTTCTTACACGAAATTAATTACATATGATTTTTCACATAGATCAAAGTGTGATGTTAAAATACAGGTTTGGAAAGCCCATTCTATCTCGATACAGACTGGAGAGACATACAAGGCTGCAATCATATGCACTACATAGAGAATAAAACACAGGATAGTAGGGACACAGACAGAGTAGGGAAATATCTTCAGGTCATCTCCCTGGCAGCTGAATTTTTTTTTCTTCCAGTTTTATTTAAAAATACCTCTGACATACTCATTGTATAAATTTACAGCACACAGCTCTATGGCTTGATTTGTATGGTTTGAGAAATGGCTACCACAATAGGTTCAGTTCATGCCTTAATACCCATATTTTCATATAGAAAAAATGAAAAGAGAAAAGAAAGAGGGAAACAATTCCCTCCACGATGAGAAAGAACTCAGGATTCACTGTGCCAATAACTTTCTTATTATACGATGTCATCCTGTTTGTTGTACATTAAATCCCTCGTATTCAGTTACCTTACTAAGCTCTTGAATTTATCAATCCAGAGTTTATTTTCTAAGACAAAACCTAAAGTATATAAGTACTGGGTTGTTTAGAAGGCATTTAATGCATGGATAATCAAGCTGAGAGTAAGACTGGTAACTTCTTTGTGAAAAGTTAGGGAGCCTGGACAGACGTTTGAAATTTGGACTTTCCACCAAAGTCCTGAAGGAGAATCTATAGATAAAAATAATATCTGATTTATACTGATGTGTAAATATGCAATATTTGATATCTGGCTGAAATCCAAAAAGTAAATATTCTTATTTTTGTTAAATAAGAATGTTGCCACAATATAACAAGATTATGGAAAGCTGCCAAGGCAAAACTTGAGAAAACATATTGCTCTAAATTCCTTTACTAGTTACACAATAATAAGCTAAATATACAATAAAATGGAAGACAAAAGTAACAAACAGGTATATAAAACACTGAGAAAAAGAATAGAAATAACCTGTTTCAATTGTCAATATTTAAAAAGCAAAGTTTCTATTTGGAAAAATAATCAAATTATATCACTGTTCTAGCTAATGAAAAAAAAGTTAATTAAAAAAGAAAATAAGCTAACATTAAAGATACTTAAGTGCTCTGTAAACCAAGACTCAGTTAAACAATTCTAGCTATAATTATTAGGACACTAAATTCATTCTTGGACAGACATGGGGCAGAGCTGCTACTGGCTCTCCCTGTGCCCAGAGGCTCATGAGGCGCCCGGGAGGGATGGCAGGTTCTAGCCCTGGCCTGCCACCCCAGCAGAGCCTCACAACAAGCCAGACCGACCCCCCACTCCATGAGGGCCTCCATTTTCCACACCCAGACTTCCCCCTCGTCAGAACTCCACCCAGCAGACCAGCCTATCACAGCCTGACTCGGCGCGGTCGCTTGTTGTCGCGTGCTTCATCAATAAATGCTGGATTTTGAGATGACTACAAGAGTACGCTGCCCGCACGGCAGAGCCTGGCAAGCTACCCGTGTTGTATTTATTTTATTTTTTTAAGATTCTTTTTTGTTTGTTTTTGTTTCTTATTTATTTATTTATTTATTTATTTATTTATTTATTTATTTATTTATTTATTTATTTTGCTTTTTGGGTCACACCCGGCGATGCTCAGGGGTTACTCCTCGCTCTTTGCTCAGGGAATTACTCCTGGCGGTGCTCGGGAGACCATATGGGATGCCGGGATTGAACCGGGCCGGCTTAGGGGCGGCCGCGCAAGGCAAACGCCCTACCCGCTGGGCTATCGCTCCCGACCCCCGTGTTGTATTTAATATGCCAGATACCAGTAACAATTATAGACCTCATTCCCATGACCTGATGGAATGGTTTGAGGCTCTTTATGTTCCTGGAGCAAGCAGGTGCCCTTGGGCTCTACTTGCATGAGAGACAGGTCATATGGAGATGTTACTGGTGCCCGCTTGAGCAAATAGATGATGAGTGGGAAGACAGTGATACAGTGAAATTCATTCTTAAATTAAAAAGCAAAACAAAATTGATTATGAAAAAGTACAAAGTACTGAGACCAGCAGTCTTTTGAAAATACCTAATAACCTGTCATTAAGCCCATAGTTAAAATTTGGTATATATAGTCTTAAAAAGAGTCATTAACAGTATGAGAAATTTACTTATTAGAAAAAGGTGGAAAGTGGGATATAGAATTAACACTAGGGTTCGAATACAGTGACGAGTCAGTGATAGATAAATAAAAGAGGGAAACAAAAACCAAGAAAATTTACTAAACAGAAATCTACCACAAGTGTGTGGGAGTCAGAGGTTAGGTAAGACAGAGAAGGGAACAGTATGCTAATAATCATCAAAAATGATAATACCAGCTTAGAACTGAGCATTGAATATAGGCAAAAAGATACACTGGATAACCTCTAAATGTATATATTGCAATCCTACAATGTGAAAGAGAAGAAAGAGAAAGAGGAGGGAGAGAGAGAGAGAGAGAGAAAGACAGAGAGAGAACCTGTCATAGAGGCAGTCTAGGAGAGGGGGAGGAAACTGGGGCTATTGGTGGTGGGAAATAGGCACTAGTGGCGGGATAGGTGCTAGAACACTGTATGACTGAAAACTGAACATGAACATCTTTGTAATTGTATATCTCACGGTCTTATAATAAAATATTTAAAAAAAAAAAAATTTACCTAACAACCTTCTGCCAAACAGGAGAATTTTCTAACAGTAAGCCTGTGCGGATTTTCTAACAGTAAGCCTGCTACATAAACTATATAATATGGTAAGAAAATAATACTAGGCTTACAAACTTATCTACATTTTAAAAAATGAAGTGGTTTAAGTGAGAGTTGCTCTGATATAAGTTAGAAGACTGATGACTCTATGACTTATAGTGTAAGAAATTATTTCATTGTATTACATAGTGTGTCACCCTTTTTCAGCTTATGAAATACGTATGATCATATTCTGAAGCCTGACAAGGTCACCAAAAATTTACTTTCACTTCAGGTTTACGTTAAACAATAATTTTAATAATACAAAAGGAGAAATATAAAATATTTTTAAAAGTTAACCTTAAAAAATTCAAGATAAATTTTATAAAATATAGTAAGAAGAATAGGAAGTGGGACAAGGTCAATTCCAGGGTGAAACTTTATATGTCTTTCCTAATAATCCAGATTAAAATTATTTTTTCCTGTGCAAGTGTATGTGTGCGTGTGTGTGTGAATGAGGATCTAACCCAAGGTTTCATGCATACAAGGCATGAACTTTATCATGGAGCAACATCCCTGGCTCTAAATTTATGCTTTTTCAATGTGAAATTTCTTCTTTATTAAAGGCATACACAAAAATAAATACTAAATACAGGTTCTATTGCACTTTCTAAAAAAGTTCAACTTGATTAATCCTTTGATAAGCAGTTTCAAGAAGATTAATTTATAATATTTTGACTCTAATAAAACCTTTAATAACATTTTGATGTGAATATACACTTATTATTTTTGTAGAATAAACATGAAAGCAAACTTCATAGAAATATGAAGTTTCTGAAAATGATATAATAACTTAAATCCTAATTCTTAACTAAGTATACAGAAGATTTATGAGAATGACTGTTCTTAACAAAGATAACACATTTAATATATGCAACACAGAGGCCAAACTTATAAATATCTAGATTCTGCCCTAAAAAATCAAATATTTTACACTTACAGAGAACTGCATAGGACATCCCTACATGGAAATATATATGCATATTCATTAAATTTAAATTAAAATCTTAACAGTGAAATCAAGTAAAATAACCAGAATACATAAAAATTGAACTCAAATACTAATGAAGCAGAGAAAATGAGATTTACTTATATAAAGATGTGTATTCTCTTAGAGAGTAATACTTAATAAGAATATACCAGTAGAATAAGTCATTAATATGCATAAGAACAAATATAGAGACAAATTACTACTATTTAAAAATGTACATCTACAAGACTCTAATAAAAGGCAATGTATCAAGGCAAATGGAGTGAATGCATGGTCATTAAGTGGTGATTTCTAGCAAAGGCGTATGCTTATACCTGAATATGAATCCTGATTTAATTTTGTGATCAAGGGCATGTTTATTGGTTCCATTTGTTCCCGACACAACCTAATTGTGGAAACTCACTTGGTTACTAGAGTAAAACTATGTTAGCAAAGACTATATGCAAGTATAGAATATATTCAACAAATAATTATTGGTTAACCTACAATATGTCAGGCACTATAGAAAAATGAACAAGAAAGATAAAGAAACTTCTTTCAAAGTTTATGCTCTGAAAGGGAACAAAAATAAACATGCAAATATAAAGATAGGAAGCATTCTGTGCATTAATTAGAATGTCTACCATAAAAGGTTAAAATTTAACTGTGATCAGTTACGAAGGATATTATTCTCAAGAATATGTGGGGGAGGAAGAAAGAATAAATAGACAACAGACCAAAGTCTGAGTTTTAAAGAAAAAATACTTATGGGGCAGGAGCCACAGCACAGTGAGTAGGGGCTTTGCCTTGCACGCAGCCGACCTGGGTTTACTCCCTGGCATCCCATATGGTCCCCGAGCACCGCCAGGAGTAATTCCTCAGTGCTGAGCCAAGAGTAGTCCATGAGCATAGCCGGTGTAACCCAAAAATCAAAAATAAAAATAAAAACAAAAATAAAAATACAAATACAAAAAAAAGAAAACACTGGGGGTAACATGATAATGCACTGTTTGTATGTAGAGGAGGCAAATGCTCACTATACATTTGTTGACTGAATAAAGGAAATGGTCACTAGTATATATTAAAAGTAAAAACACATTAGAGATTAGTGATTTTACAAGGAAAACACAAAAAGCAATAGAATGTACTCTTTGAAAAGTTACTTAGGGGGGTTGGAGCGGGTCCAGCCGGTAGGGTATTTGCTTTGCACGCGGCAAACCCAGGTTAGATCCCCGGAATCCCATATGGTCCCCCGAGCAATGCCAGGAGTAATTCCTGAGTGCAGTGCCAGGGGGTACCCCTGAGCATTTCTGGGTGTGACCCAAAAAGCAAAAAAAAAAAAAAAATTTAAAAAAGAAAAGTTACTTAGGGATTTGTTTTTATTTTTGGGTCACACCCAGCAATGCTCAGGGGTTACTCCTGGCTTTGCGCTCAGGAATGGCAGAGCTTGGGGGACCATATAAGATGCCGAGGATCGTACCTGGGTCAGCTGCGAAGCAAGGCAAATGCCCTACCCACTGTGCTATCGCTCTGGCCCCTACTTAGGGATTTTTAATTTAAGAGCTCAATTAAGGAGATCAAGAACTATACCAGTAAAATTTAACACAAATAATGTAGCATTTCATATTTATTTACCTTTAGAAGTATGCTTTTTTTACTTTGAGAATTCTGAATCCATAGCGATTTTAAATTTAAAACTTTTATAATAATAATAACAAGCGATCAAATATATTCAGGAAACGATGTTTGAATCAATTCCGAAGGAGTTATTATATGAACTTCTCTTATCATACTGGCAACTTTACTATACTCAGAATTTTCTATTTCAAAGCAAGTGAAACAAAACTTAAAAAGCTGTAGAGCATTCAGAAAAGATGCCTTTAAATTCAGTTATATCGAATTATACTTTATCATTAGATGAACTTTGTGGCAACTTCATTATACAAAATGAAGATGCTATTGTTTCACCAAATACCTAGATAGCACAAAAAAGTGCCAGCATTTTTTGTTAAAAATAGGAGTCACTCTTTAGCAATGTTTGATAGATTGGGGTGCTGTTGGGGGCGATGAGTACCACTGGGCGGTGTTTTGGTGAGTATTATTATTAACACTTGGACTGAAATTAGAACTAGCTAAAATATCTAAATTTGAAGAACTTTTTAGAATAAAGAAAAAAAAAAAGTCCAGATAGGAAAACAAAATTGAAAGCCTTCCTCATTGCTTCCTACATATATTTATTCTGTATGTTATTGTTTAAAACATGAGGTTAAAACTAAATTTAAAAGGTGAGATGACTTTCATAAATTTAGTGTCTTTATTAGGACGATAATAAGGATGAGTAGAAGTCTAACAATATTTCAAATAACTTTTGAAGAATTGATCTTGCTTATTTCCTTCATTTTTCACTTTATCATTTATTCACTTCAGTGAATTGAGAATAAATCTAAGTCAGAGCAACTCAAGGGAATAAATAAACCCACACCACAATATCTACACACCTTTACTCCCTTTCTCCTTTGCTACATACACATTATGGTGATCGGCTCACACACTGCTTAATCAGTGTCAATCAAGAGCATCAGAAATTTCCATGGTTTTTTAAAAATGAGATCATTTGGTTTCTGTTTGATGAAGTGAAGTACAGAGAAAGAGAAAAGCAAGGCATGTAATAACTTAATTACATGACTTTGAAATATCATAAGGACTTCACAATGTGAAGTGTGATGTTGCTTTATATAAAGCAACATCATCTAGATCCTTTATTCAAATGTCACTTTATCAAATGTCACCTCAAAGTAACGTAGCTCGAATTTGGTACAATGACAAAATTGTTACCCCTGTCAGATGAAATCTAAAGTTTTATATTCTTATATTATTAGGCTATTTGGATATATATATATATATATTTATATATATATTTTATTTATTTTGCTTTTTGGGTCACACCCGGCAATGCTCAGGGGTTACTCCTGGCTCTGCACTCAGGAATTACCTCCTGGTGGTGCTCTGGGGACCATATGGGATGCCGGGGATCAAACCTGGACCAGCATGGGCCGGCTGCGTGCAAGGCAAATGCCCTACCTGCTGGACTATCACTCCGCCCCTATTTGGATAGGTTTATGTAAATTCCAGTCCATTTCATTTAATTAGCTTCCAATGTAGAAGCTATAAAGTTAAAGAAAATACAGTATGTTTAGTATAAGTTTTAAAAGAAAATTATTTAGTAGGGCCAAGATTCAAATACTTTTCAATTTATAGTGATGACTGCATGGTCAGAAACATATGTAATACTCAGAATACTTTCAAAAACGCACTTTTTAAATTAAAATATAGTCAAATAATAAAGAATTGAACTTAGATTTTAAAGTATAAGTTTAAAATATAAACCTACCTTTGATTCGAGGTAGACATTTGCTGTTGACATTTTTGTTATTTTGCATATGTAACTAACTAGAGAGATGGCACAAAGAATAAATAGGCTATCATTAATTAATGCACGAACAAACACAGTCCATTTCAACTGGTTTTCTGGGACATCTCCGTGGACTAGCATTGCACAAGTCAAGTTCACCACTAAAAAGAGGAGGCTGGCCAATATAAAGCCCAAATGCAGAAGAATTCTGAAAGAGAAAATAAATTAATTAGATATTTATAAAATTAATGAGAAATTAAATTTAATTCTGAACCAGTACACTATTTTAGGAAAATGTTTTCTAAAGTATTTTAAATGTCATTAAATGCAAAATTGATATTTGTGCTATTATAAATTAATATTTTAATCACTTTCTTTTTTGCCTTTTGGGTCACACCTAGCAATGCTCAGGGTTACTCCTGGCTCTGCACTCAGGAATTACTCCTGGTGGTGCTCGGGGGACCATATGGGATGTCGGGATTGAACCTGGGTCAGCCAAGTGCAAGGCAAATGCCCTACCCATTGTGCTATCGCTCTGGCCCC